>CAIGRF010164857.1:69952-80349 GCA_903798235.1 Fraxinus ornus
GGGGGGGGGGGGGGGGGGGGGGGGGCTTACAAACCAACCTCGAAGAGACGAGGATTTACGATTAGCTTAGTGAGATTGCTATCACATTATAATTTACCAATATTTTGACGACATCTCTTTTGTAATATGGACTAAACTATCTTGAAATACAATACAATATCTCTATTGCACATATAACAAAATAATTTGGGGGTCCATTTGACCCCTTCAAATACTCTTGATGATGAAGTAAAATAATGATAAGATCTACTTATCCAAGATGTAATTTGCTAAGAGTCTATTATAATAAATAATATGTTTGAACATAGAGTAATAGCATTGCTAGTATGAAGTAATTTACATACTGATAATATAAATAACATGGCATGCATATTAGTAGTAATGAAAATGCATCATAACATGCTCAAAGTCATATTATAAAATTACTAGGATACTAGTATTACAATCCCAAGTCGAGGTATAGATATTTATATAATGTGTGGACTTTTTAAGTACTTCTAAGGTCTATTTGCTAAGGCCATAAGTGTATGTATGAACTTGGAAATTTGTTAGATGCTGCAACTGTGATATAGAGACCTAATGAGCTCTTTGAAGATATGATACAAATATGATACAGCTCATAAATAGGCATGATGAGGTATAAAGAGGTCTACTTCTTAGGTTTTGAGGTGGGTTCCTTTTGGGAAAGCGTTGGACCTCTTTTGTTGAAGCGACGAATAAATGGCGCTTTGCATGGGAATGATGCGTTCATGACAAAGGAGGTGTAAGTTATACTTCATAGGCTTCGAGGGGGTTCCTTTTAAGGTAGCACAAACTTTTCTTGTACATGCAACAAATAAGAGGCAACTTGCATGGCAATGATACACCTATGGCAATGGAGGTATAAGTTCAACTTTGTAGGTTCAAAGTAAATTCCCTTTGGAAAAATATCAAACTCTCAAATCGAAGCGATGAATAAGAGTGTCGTGCTTCAAAATTATGCATCCATGGCAACATATTGTATAGATACTTGTATAGGGATTACAAAAAAATGATTTTCCTCTCCTTACATCGAGAAGTCATGATACGGGGAAATAAACATCCCGTGAAGTAAGGAATTTCGAAGAGTAGGAAATAAATATCGAACTAGTGGCTCGTCTCAATTTGTTGGAGGCTCTTAAGCTGGCCTTAGAAAGATGGGGTATTATAGCTTTGCAAGGTGATAGTGAGAAACATGAATAGGTGGCATAAGTTTAACCATCTCGCATGGCGAGGCAATGACAAGATATCTCGTGAAAGGAGAAATAAACATCTTGCATGGCGAGACATAAGCATCTCGTAAATTTAAAGAATCTAGATATGGCTAGGAATAAACATTTACGAGGCAAAGAATAAACATATCACAAAGCCATGGAACTTGTCTAGGGGATTAAACATCCCACAAGGTAAGGAGTCAACATCTGCATAGATGAGGAATAAGTATCCCATGAGGCGAGGCATCAACATCTCGCAAATCCAAGGAATCTACATATGGCTATATGGAAAATAAACATCACACAAGGTAAAGAATAAAATCTGGGAAAGATAAAAAAAATCCATTTGGTGATGCAAAGAATAAATATCCTACAAGGTAAGGAATAAACATCCTACAAAACCAAGGAGTCTACTTATGGCTAGATGGGGGAAGAAACATCCCATGAAGCAATGAATAAATATCTTAAAAGCCAAATAATCAGTATCTAGCTAAGCGGGGAATAAACTTCCCGATAGGGGAGACATGAACATCTTGTAATGCCAAGGAATTTACATATATTTAGGCAAGAAGCAAATATCCCACGAGACATGCAATAAACATCTCGCAAATCTAAAAAAATTATCTAGTGAGGTAGAGAATAAAAATCCCACAAGACAAGGTAAGAACATCTCGCAAAGTTAAGGAATCTTTTACTTTTCTCTAAGAGTTGGCTTCTTTCAAATATGAGGCTAGGAAAGGCTCATTTTTCAAAGGCAAACAAATCTAGCAAGGGCTAACAAATATGTTCCTTTTTCAAGGGCAAATACTTTGAGATTTGGCCTTTTTCTTCTTTAAGAAACAAAGACTCCAAAATTCCGTATCTTCTTTTTTCAAAGAACAATAACTCTATGATTCCACCTCTTCCTTTTTTCAAGGAATGAGAACTCACAAACCTGCTTTCAATAATAAGAAAATCATGAGGTAGGGCTCACCTTAATGATGCAAGGTCTTACAAGCTAGCTTTGGATATGTGAGGTCTTAAAGCTTGCCACGAATGATAAGAAAATCAAGAAACAACCTCGATGTGCAAGGACTGACTGGTTCGCCATAAGCAATTGGAATGATTAATAGGACCATTGAACAAGAGAAGTCGAAGATAGATATTTTTTGAGCTCTTGTATGATACACCATAATGTCCAAATCCATAAACAATACAGAAGTAGTATAATCTACTTAATGTCTTTTGATAATTTCTATATGAACGAATGGATGAATGTATAGGACTTATGAATCCATCTATTTTTATCTATTTCTAATTCTCAAACTATGTAGTTAATGATATTTTTGTGTTCTTGCCAATCAATAATCCAATTATATATAACTATCTCTTCTGAGTAAGTTAAACACATTCTAAGCACGACTTGATCCAATTAGTAGTGTGGATTCATAAGAAAAATAATGTAAACATGCACACGGTTATCAATAAGATTGAACACGCCTTATATGTTATTTCTAACATCTATTACCCGCAAGTCAATCTTATAAAGTTGTAGATTATCGTGAATTTTCTAGCACTGCAACAAATAATTAAGTACCTAATTGGTGGTTAGTCAATTAAATAATGCAACAAAGCATGTAAGATTAATCAAGAAAATAAAAAATATACTAACTACTAGTCTTTGAATTAAAAACAAGCAAACCAATGTCTCATCTCCATCCAATATAATAAAAGATTTAGTGTAGCAAAATTTCTATAAATCATAAAACGAATAATGAAAAGATATTACCCGTAACATGAATGAATATATGAGATATTGATCTTCAATTCCAAGCTCTAAATTTTCAAGTTCTTAATGTAATTAGCATTCAACTCCTTGCTAGGTTGATATTCTCTCCAAAATATGATGAATTTGCATCTTTTCTTGGTGAATTTTGTGATATGATGTGGTATAAGAGCTAAAGAGAGATCCCCTAATGTTTTACCCTTGTTATGCATTTATATACGGTGGATTTAGGTCAATAAACACGTCCATTTTGAGTTCTAACAGAGTGCATGTCACGAAAGAAAAGTTGGCCCTTCCTGTCAAATTTGGTCCATGCGTAGTACATCTGTTTACCCACGTATGGGCAACTCACGGAAGATGAAAAAAGCCTCTTGCACAAGAAAGTGCATGCGCATGGTACATATATATTTTTCTTTTTTTTTTTATCTTCTATTTATGTCCAATTGTGTAATACCCCAAAATTTACTTTACACACTCAACCAATATGATTCATTTATTACTTTCTATTTACATTACCATTGTATTTGCATCAATAGTTTGAAATGACGTTATCTTATAATGGTGCTTTGGGTCATTGAAGTTTAAGATCTCTATATGGTGTTAGTCTTCAATCTCCCGACCTAGGTGAATCTTACATCGAGTTATGGTAGAAATGTAGGTTAATCTAAATGTTGGATATTGATGTGATAAGCAATTGTGACCTTGAAAGGGGCGGAAGCATTATAGGTAAAGTTGCTTTCTTTTATTTCGGTTAATCGTGATTGCCCTAATCCCCTAACTAAGTCTTTAATATATTTGGGGCATGAGCATGAAATGACATGATCACAATACGATAATATAATGTTCATGTGACATTATAAATATTGAGGCGCAAATTGTTGAAGTTGGTTGAAAATCGGGCGCCAATCGGGTAAAGAATCTAATGAATGGCTAAGGAATTAACTCTATAAATATTTTAGGATTCTATGGAAATTAAATTAGGTTGTAGACACACCAAGATAGGCAATATACACTTGGTTTTCTACCGCAATCAGATTTTTACTACAAAGGACACCTCATGCTTGGTGACTTGTCATAACCTTCAATTCCTTTGACCTCAAGGCTTTTATCACGTCTCCTAATCCATTAGTACTTCATATAGGACATATATATATCTAATAAGCCAATATGTATCCAAATAGGCGAAGAGAAAAGTCAAATATTGTTGGAAAAAGCCACCTTCTGCTTCACATGTCATGCTTGGCTGCCTACAACATTTTCTTAATTCCTAAGCAAGAGTCACTACCCCAACCACTTTTAGGACTATATATATACCTCCTACTATGGTATTTAGCCTTTCAATTTATCTCCAAGTGACCCCACGTGAAAGATAAAGCAAAGGAAACAGAGCGAAGCAGAAACAAGAAGCTGAAAACTAAACTTTTAAATAGGTGAGTTTAGCTCAAGGATGAAACGGGACATGACAGTAACTAAAACCTGAAAACAGGTTTTGTCATTTGCGTGTTTAATATAGTTTCAACCTTTACATTTCATTAATTATCTCTTAGGCTTGGAAATAAATTTTAAGGAATGCTAGGTTGTTGACAACAATTGGATGATGTTGATATTATAATTGGACTCGAGAAATAGTGAGATCTATGGGACTAGTTTGCAATACAACCGGTAACTTGAAATAATAATGTTATCTAAATTAGTGTGGCATGAATGGATGTAGTGCAAGATTGTGTGTGTTAAGGTTATCAATTTGGGGATTGTGTTTAATATTAAATGGTAATACAAGTGGGTTTCCGATGTTAAGTGAGAAAGGAAATCGATCTACATCTCGTGGTAATGCACATACAAGGACATAAAGGTAAGTAAAAATCCATTTGCAACTACGATGCAAGAATATAGTATTTATAATATAGTAATGTTGGAATCTTTACATAACTTTGATAAGGAACTCATTGTATATCATATGATGGTTATGACCATTGAGTATGTGGTTTTAGAATATATTGATATCGATTTTGTCATTCACGAGCGTTTTCATCTTCATGAATGACATAGGTCCATGGTTGAAAATCTAGCATGCACAACATGATTGTAAAATTGAGTTTTCCTCATAAATTTTTTTATTGACCACTACTAGGGCACCGATGCATGCTTATGTGATATGTTTTGCAACCGTAGGTGACACTTTCTGGTTGGTTGCAAAGGTAGAGACGGGATGGGCCTTTGGTGATCATAGGAAGGTGGACCACTAGACCGTGCCTTTGTGATATTATGATTATTGGCGTTGTCAGGTGGAATGCTTCTGGGGTGATCATAGGGGTAGTTAGGGGATGGGCCTCTAGTGGTCACAAGAGGAAGGTCTACTCGTCGGTGTTGATGTCATATTGGCCATTTGATTGTTGAGTATTGATATTGATATTGAGTAAAACTCTATCTGGTGCATAGTTGGTGGTTCAAGGGCCCAATGAATAATTTCAATGAAATTATTTTGAGTTGATTTTGATGAATATTTGAGCACGATATATCTTTAGCATAAGGTTTAAAGTAAATAGCATAGGGTCAAATCTCATTATGACTCATAAACATGACATGCACGATTTTTGCTTATTGAGCATTAGCTTATATAGTTCTTGCATTATAGGTGAGCATGGAACCTCATAGAAGGCATGACAGGCCTGGAGCTCTTATGGGATTCTAGATTTCGATGTACATGGATGACGACTTGGAGGGTTATTTTCTGTACTCCTGTTGTATTATATTTTGGGGATCTTGTATGACTTTTGAAATGGCATGTAGATACCTTTACAACCTTAGGATAAATATGTTGGACTATGGATTTATGATCTTCGGTTTTGGTATACTATATACAAGGATATACTTGTGGAGATGCTTGATTTTATCAACAAAAAAATGTGTGTGTGAGTCAAGTCATCAATTGTATTCCTACACTAGTTAGTATATTGTAATATCTTTTAATGGGGTGTGACAAATTGACTTAATACAATTTTTAATCCTCATTTTGTGGTCCGTGCACTTTGGTCCCAAACTTCAAAAATCATCATTTTGTCGCCAATTTTCGTTCATTTCTTTCAATTTCAATTTCAATCATTGAAGTTTACCAAAAAAAATAAAATATATACAAGATTAAGTTATAATTTATCAAAAGTAATACAAAATATTATAATTTAATGACCAAGATAAGTGTATAAATTACACTTTTCAAACACACCCAAATTTGAACCTTTTTGTATTTAGACAAAACTATAACTTATTTCACCAAACAAATATGCAACAACTT
Source organism: Fraxinus ornus (assembly GCA_903798235.1). Classification (NCBI taxonomy): domain Eukaryota; kingdom Viridiplantae; phylum Streptophyta; class Magnoliopsida; order Lamiales; family Oleaceae; genus Fraxinus; species Fraxinus ornus. The sequence goes on from CAIGRF010164857.1 coordinate 76,242, forward strand.
TAGTCAGGTAACCTGTCGTTTGCCTCGGGATTGGACAAATTGTATTAAATCTTATAACAGTTTCAAAATCGCAATACAAAAACCAATTTTCACCTATCCAACGTAAAATTGATGCGTGTGTGAAGAATTAAGTAAATCATCATAAATTTACAAGTTACTTCAATTCTTGGCCCTCAATGTTGAAGTATATACTTTTTTCATTCCTGAGATATATACATGATAAGAGTGCAAAATAACATGATTTTTTCCTCTTATATGTTGTATTTATATGATTATTTGATGTCTAAATGTACTAAGTACCCTTATATTTTGATTTAGGTTGCAAATGGATGAAAATAGTGGATATTTGAGAAAATAAGTGAAAAATGACCAAAGTGAAAGAAATAGAAAGTTTAGGGACCAAATTGCAAATATTCGAAAGATGATTCGAAACGAAGATATGATGATCTAAGAGTGTTAGGCATCAATTGGATGAGGAAGGAAGCCAAAGGGATGAAATATAGTCAAAGTATTATCACATGTCAACTCCCAACGGAAACAGTTCTGCTTCAAATTTTGAGTCTCGGTTTGAGACCCATTTTCTTCATAGAAAATGTTCAAAATGGAAATATTATAGTGGATGATTTGTGACCCTTTGAGTCAGCTTTCGAATGCATCTTCAATCGCCTCAATCGGATATGGAGAGTGAAAGATATGACCAGAATACTGAAGGTTGTCCGGTGAAAAATTCTAAAGCTATAGCTTTAACTTAAATGCGGTTGTGAGTGTGGCTTTAGAGTTTTTCAAGGCTGAGCTCAATTGTTCTAGGCGATCGCAAGCGCTTATTCTATGAGGTCACATAAAGTATTTTTGAGACTCGATTTTTTGGTTTCCTTCTACTATTCAAATACTTATGGAAACAACTTCTTTCACGACTTTTAAGCCTGAATACGCCCTAGAACGAGAAAAAAATGCTTGAATACACAAATTTTCTCTCCTTGGTGCTCAAGAAACTCCATGAAGAACTAAAACCCTTGGTGAAGTTAGGGAGGAACTCTTTGGATTCGGTGATTTTACATCCTTTATTTATATAACTTGGTCTTCATTTGTTGAATGTTTTTAGAATTTAGACTTTCCTCTTATAAATTCATCGTGAAATCGGTTTAACTCTTATTAGATTTTTCATGGATTCAGTCATGCATTTTCTAGTGTTTAATTGAAATATTTGTTAGTTTCAATTTTATTAACCTATGTTGAGATTTAACTTTTACTAAATTCTTCGTAGATTTAGTCACACTCTCTCTATCGAATGATTGAACTAATTGTTGAATTTTAATCTCGATTATTTTATTAGTGTGATTCAATTACTACTTTGTGCTCGAAGTATATGGTCGATCTTCGAATCTAATTTCAATAAAATTGTGCGAATGCGTTATAGGAAGTCTAGATTTTAGAAATATTGTTGAATTAAATTGATTTGTTGCGTCATATCCTCTGATTGGGGTGTTGGGATGAAAACCTCTAATTGAGTTATAAAAATGAATAATTGATGTGAATGATCCTATCCAAGTGAGGAAATTATGACGCTTCACTGCCTAAATTCATTGATTTTAGTTTTACCATTTCAAGACATTGATGTTAATTTCATTCAAATACCAAATTCGACACACATATGAGAGAACAATTCATTCTTTTTTATCCTTTGAGTAATTTTCTATCTTCCTGTGGAATCGACACCTCAAAGCTATGCTACAATATCCGCGTTATTATTTGGGCATAATCAAATTTTGGCGCCGCTGCCGGGGAGACGGTACAAAACACCAAGGATTGACTGAAAATGGTGATATCGTTCATTTAATACTCTTTAGTTAATTTAATTTTCTTATTTGTTATTTTTTTATTCTCATATAGTTTCATTTTTGTGTTTTATAAGCAAGGATCGAGACGAACATGGAATCGCTATCGAAGGACATTTTCCAGTGTTTGAATCACTTTCTAACCATATCTTTGATACTGTATCTATTGCCACGAACACCACACTACACAACACCGTGACTGATAGTGAACATGGCATATGCCTATTAGGACTCTACATGATTATCTTCACCCCACATGCACATCCACGCCATCATGCATAATTCCACCTAATATGCCATGTATGGATTTTAAACTAGGACTGATTCAACTTCTTTCCAATTTTTACAGGCTCAAAAATGAAAATCCATACGTGCACATTAGGGAATTTGAGGAGGTGATAGCAACCTTCCACAATCAACATGGTACAATGGACGCAGTCAGACTTAAAATTTTCCCATTTTCACTTAAAGAAAGAGCAAAAAACTAGTTGTATTCGCTGAGACCACGGTCGATTGGCACTTGGGCTGAAATGACTCAAGCATTCTTTAATATATACTTTCCCCACCATAAAACTAGTGCCCTTAAGAAGCAAATTTCATTATTCACTCAAAAGGATAGTGAGACTTTATACCAAGCTTGGGAAAGATATAAAGAACTACAAGCCCTTTGCCCCCACAACGGTCATGAGAGTTGGCGCATTGTGAGTTATTTTTATGAGGGATTAACACCTAGGGAGCATTAATTCGTAGAGATGATGTGTAACGGTGATTTTCTACAAAAAGATCCGAATGAGGCTATAGAATATCTAGATGACCTAGCTGAAAAAGCTTATATTTGGACTGAACCTAATGCCACTTATAGTACCAATAGGTCACGACCTACAGGAAACCCCAATAGCATAGGTATCTTCACCTTAGGGAGTAGGATAGCCTTAGAGCAAACGTAGAAGCCCTAACTAGAGAACTAGAAATCCTACGTGCTAAATACTCGAAAACTACACTGAATGTATCGCATGTTGAGTCTTGTGGATCCTGTTTTGTGTGTGGTGGAAGTGATCATCCGGCGCAAAAGTGTTCTACTTTTGTGGAGATAAGGGGGGTTTATGAGGAACCCTACAATATTTTAGGCACATATAACAAGCCTTACACTCCATTGTCTGAAACTTACAATCCAGGGAGAAGGAATCACCCCAATTTTAGCGAGAAATCAAAAAACCAACAACCTGCCCAAACGAATAGAGTTTACACTACACCTTCCTATCAACTCGCGGCTTCTATAAACTACTTAGAAGATACCCTACATGCATTTATAGAGGCACAAAGTAAAACAAATCAAAAATTTGAGACTATGATTACCCAAATTGTTGAGAAAAACAAGAAGATAAAAAATCATGTCCAAATTAACAAATGCTTTAACTATAGTAGAACGTGAGAAATTTCTAGCTCAAACTCAACCAAATCCTAAAGGGTAGCACATGGTATAAATCTTAGGATTAGAAGAAAACAACCTTAAGAAAGTGAATGCCCTACCCACTTGATCAGGGAAAGTCATAGAAACACTCCTCGGACCTAGGAAAAATGAAGAGGAGTTGAGTAAGTCTGAAGAGAGTAGGCCGAGTCAAGTGGTAGTAGAGAATCCATTGAGAGTGCCTTTCCCTCAAGCTCTTAAGCCTACTTCGAAATCCGTTGGACAGCATAAGGAAATCTTAGAACACCTTAAGCAAGTAAACACCAATCTCCCTCTCTTGCATGTCATTTCAGACGTTCCTACATATGCTAAATTCCTTAAAGACTTGTGCACTGTGAAAATAAAACACCATGTCAAGAAAACCGCTTACTTGACTGAACAAGTGAGTGTTGTGATTGAGTAAAGGATCCCACCAAAATATAAGGACCTTGGTTGTCCTACTGTATCTTACATCATTGGGAACCATGAGTTTGCATATGCCCTTCTTGATTTAGGGACTAGTGTTAACCTCATGCCTTATGTTGTTTACTTGTCATTAGGTTTAGGTGAGATAAAACCAACTTCTGTGGTTTTACAACTAGTCGATCGGTCTACTATAAGGCCTAGGGGAGTAGTTGAGGATGTGTTAGTCCAAATTAATAAATTCTATTATCTCGTTGATTTCTTGGTACTAGATTTGAAGGTTGATGTAAATATTGACTCTAAAATCTCTATAATTCTTGGAAGACCCTTTTTTGCTACTGATAATGCTCTTATTAATTGTAGGAATGGTCTAATGAAGCTATATTTTGGGAATATGACTTTA
>CAIGRF010164887.1:0-16058 GCA_903798235.1 Fraxinus ornus
AATAATTTGGACTTTGGATAGGGACATTGAAAAGATGAGTAATTTATATGATGTTAGTGGAACATTAACATAGGATAAAGACAAAAGCATGGAAAATAGGTATTTTCTCTAGTGTCCTTGTCTAGGCTAAGAGATCAAGTTTGTTAAATTGGTAAATAAGGTGAAATTAATAGGTATCGTGTCTGTTTATCTATGGTTTCTTGTTTTTACAGTGATTTCTATAAACAGTTAAATAATATTCCTTTGTTGAAAATCCACTTTTCGAATTTAATTTATTAATGAGCACAACAATTGGAAGGAGGAAATGACATCTTGAGTTTTTATTTATTTATTTATTTTTGGTGTTAAATTTGAAGGAGAATTCTTTCCTTGGAGCATCAAAATTTTAAATTTAGATATGGGGATTATTGTCTTCTAATAAGGACCATTAATGAAATTAAATTTACGATATACTAATTAATTTAGCCCAACTTTATGGTGAACTATATGTATTGAAAAAAATAAATATGACATTGTTCTTGCGTAATTTATATTGACAATATTAATGTTATATAAGTTTCATAACACACTACACAAAAAAAGAGCTTTTACAGCGGTCAAAAAAGCTGCAAAAGACTTTTTGCAGCGTTTTTCCAAATGTTGCGGGGGTCGGTGTTACCATTGAGGGAAGACTTTTTACAGCGTTTATTCATCGTTGCGAAAAAGTCTTTTGCAGCGTTTATTCACCGTTGCGAAAAAGTCTTTTGCAGCGTTTTTTAAACGTTGCAGTAGACTCTTTTGCAACGTTTTTCCAACGTTGTTGTAGACCTTTGCAGCATTTTTCCAATGTTGTCGTAGACCTTTTTTTTTTTTTTTTTTTTTACAGTTTTATATGGTAATTGACCCACAAAATTGAAAATGACACTTTGTGAACAAATTTTGGAATTGCATAAAAATTAATAATTTCATTACAAATTATTGAATCAATACAACATTAGAATGTGATACAACACAACCTATCTAAAAATGAGTAAGGATTAAAGAGTTCATGTTGCATCCTCTATAAAGCTCGAAACTACAATAAACTATCCAAATTACAAATTGCACAGAAACAATGACACAAAAACGGACTAATAGACCTCGACACGGAATAGAATAAAGAGTGCAATGCAAAGCTGGATGTTTGTTGTCCATGTCTAATGGAAACAGAACATGAACTCTCCAATCCGATAAGCATCCATAGTGACATAGTTCATTATTTCACCACTTGAATGAATCAGCTTAGCAGCATTAGACCATCCAAAGTAGCTTCTTGTAAACGGCTGCTGTTAGAAAAGATCTTACCTTTAGACCAATTAGCCGGCTCCTAAAGTACCACTGTCTTTGAGATAAGGATTCGAGGCTCTTCGTAAAAAAAAAAAAAGCAATATGGACAATACATATCCCTCGTATTTAAAACTTTCTTTACCTTCGGCAACCATGATGAAGGCATTAAGAAGAAGTGGACCAACAGAAAGAACAATTACCTTTAGAAGTGCAAAAAACTGAATTGAACAGCAAAAAACAAATTGAAATCAGCAAGCAAATCCAATAGGCCAGCACAGACATGCCATAACCCTGAATTAATCACATTTTCCATGTTCCAATGAAAACAGAAAATTCAGTATATGAAACTTGAAACTTAAAAAATGACAATAAAATTAAAGATGTGTTACTTGTAATACAATGTAATTTGTGATTTCAAATGGCTACAAAAGGAACTTTTATTAGGCAAAATGAGATTTCAATTGCTACAAAAGCAGTCACATATTCAAAATAGTCCAGCAACAATAACAGAATTCTCCAACGGTAAAGATTGATATCGAACAAGAGGATAATGAAGTTTGGATAGTAGATACCATTGAGTTGCAGAAATTTGTTCCCAAATTTAAGAATATACATAACTAGCAAAATATAAAGTTTAAATCTTTTTCTTTCATATTATACATAACTAGCAAAAGATAAAGTTCAAATCTTTTTTCTTTCATATTATACATAACTAGCAAAAGATAAAGTTCAAATCTTTTTCCTTACATGTTCTTCTTTCTCAAGCATCTTCCTCAACTCGAGACCATTCTCAGAACCCTCGGCTATGGAATAATTGAGTGAGGAATAAATAATGCAGGTTCCAATACCAAAACAACAATAGCTATCAACTTAAGTTCACTTACCATAAATCAATCTCTCAATCAGTTGCTTTGCACATGCGTATGACCATCTCTGCTTCTCAATTGGGCCAAAAATGCAAGGAGAGGCATCTTCTGTTAGACTAATGCAGCATGCTTCCTTCCTAGAGATATGGAACAGAGATCAAACATCATGGTCGATTCAAGAACTTTTGGCAATAAAGCATCCAATTCCATTCCACCACCTTCCAAATACCCTTTACCTGCTCCCCCCCAGATTAAGACGTCCCTCAAGATATTATTTCCATTCCCCCACCTTCCAAATGCTTGATAGACTTGATTCTAAATAAAAACTATCGAACGAGCATGATAAACCATCTGAAGTACAACTAGCTGAAAATGCTTGAGGTGGACTCCCAGGTAAACTGTGTACCTTTAAATTCAATAAAGATATTTTAAATTGCAGAAGAAATAGAGTTAAATAATGTTTCCAACTAAAGTACAAATATTATGGAAAAGAAAATGAAATCATCGAGAAATATAATGGAATGTATAGAAATTTCAAATCTAAACTTTACATGCAATGGAGTTTGTTGACCTCGAAAAATGGCTCCGACACGTGGCCAACAGAATATATCTTCACGTATGCTCCTCCCTGTGCGTGGCAACACACCGTCAGTTACTCGTGGCCTTTTCCGGTGGGGGTGGAAGCGGCTGCGAGCACTAATTGTTTCAGTATTTCAGTCAACCGGAAAGTGGTGCCCGGCGATGAAGTGATCACCGAGGACGTGGTTGAGAATATGTGTAAATATATAGTGAATGGAGATCAAAGACTAAGTGTAGATCTAAAAAAATGGGAACCCTTCTTCATTATGGAGAGGAAGTATTTATACTAAAGAGTGGAAGAGGAGAGCCGTTGGATGGTGGGACACGTGGCTTCAGATCCCGGAAGGGCCGTCCTCTCCTAGGCGTCAATCTGTCCATCCATAGGTTGGCTAGCATTAAATGCTTTCTGACATAGCAGCTGAGTTGACCGTTTGTATCCTGCTACACGTCCCATCAATCAGTCAAGAACTTGATTTTGGGTAGATCTCACAAAAGATCTTGGTATGGGAGAGGTGAGGCGAATTGTGAAGCGTGACGAATACGGAGTGCGGGCCTTTGCATCTGCCGTAAATGGCGGATGAGTTCAGCTCTTCTACGATGTAAGGCGACAGTGCTTTCAATTCGGTTATGCTCTTCGAGGTGAGACGATAGAGCTTTCAGTTCGGTTCGTCCGTCATGAATTCACATCGACCGCCACATGGGCACGTCAAATCAGTCCGCCCATGTGGCGGATGAGGTGGATAGACGAAGTGGAAAGACCCAAAAAAGGCCCGTAACACTTTTAGTGCTGCGTGGGCGAGATTCGTGGTAGACCAGGTTAGGGTGACGAGATACGACCATAGTAGAGGCGTCCGATGTGGGCAGCAAGGGGATTTGGAGAAGCTGTTGGGTTTCTTCCTGGTGGATGGTGAAAGAAGCAGGGAATTCTGCTACTGGAAGAAGTTGGAAGAATTAATTGTGCTGGAAAAAGAAGTTATGTGCTCGAATCAGAAACTGGAAGAAGCTGGCAGGAGAATTAATCTTGCTGAAATCATAAACGAAGTTGGTAGAAGAATTTATTTTGCTGAAAACAGAAATTGATGTTGTTGGGATGAAAAGAGGTGAAGATCTTACTGATCTGATACCATAATAAGAGACAGTAGATGAATTGAAAGAAACAATTGTTATTGATTTATTCTTCACACGGTTACAATGAATGTGAAACCTATATGTAGTTGCAGAATAAACATATATATGGAAACATCTATACATGGAAGAGAGTATACATATACAAGGACAATATAAAAAAAGGTTGAACCCCAACCTTGAAGGTCACCACCGACCCTGCCCTGGACCATCGTGGAGGAGGTAAATCGCAGGATGTACGACCCTGCTCTGGACCATCGTGGAGGAGGTAAATCGCAGGATGTGCCTCCCAGGAGCCAGGGTGGAGAGCTTATGGATAGGCCTGGGCTATTAACCCTATGGTAACTCCCGCTTGCAACAAAGTCAATTCCACCTTGCGGGGAATCGAACTCTGCACACTATTAACCCTATGGTAAAATTGATTTTGTGTATATTGCGTAATAAGGCGTCTCGAGAGCATTGCATAACATCCCAATCGAGATGAGAAGTAATGTATGTACTTTTGGGTACAAAGGTTACCCAGACTTCTTCAACATCATTTGATAATACTCGCAAATCAAATAAAAAGGTATATTCGCTATGAATTTGTATTTTCTGGCAGAACATCCTATGTACATGTGCCAGTTAACCCACGAATAAATGGCATTCTGTAGAAAAATAACTGCACCTAAATTGGCCTATATATATATATATATACACACACGCCAATTCTGCTATTTCGTCTGCTTGGATGCTTGGCTACAAGCCTGCAGAAGCATCCATTTTCATCCACATCTACCATTCTACCCAAAATAGGGAAAAATGATGTAACAAAAACTAGACCTCATTACTAGAAGTATGTTCGAGTCTGCACTGATCAGAAAGCTTCTTAGGACAAATCGGAATATCTGCTTCTGATGTACCTTCAGAAAATGTTCAATTTTGCTGCTCTGAGAAGAGGTTTGTATATCAGTAGACCCTTTTAAATGAAGAAAAGCTCACCAATCCAAGCTGATATTTCTTGAAGTGTACAACTTATCGATGTACTCTATGACTGGAAGTGAAGCATTGATGTATCTTCGCATTTCCTTCTCCGCTGACTCTTCTGAAACAATGTTGAATAGAAGTACCAACAACATCAGTCGTGTTTCTAGTTCATAAAAAAGAAACTTTAAGCATACAAATCAAATGTCTGTAATATGAGCTGACACAGTTTTTCACATCTTTATATTGTTTATACTCAGCAACTTGATTCCTTGCAAAAACATAATTCCAAATTTTATGCAATAGCTTCTGAAAAAGGATTGCATATGACAATGAGGAAAATTACTTCAAATCAGACAAAATCTCCGCACTGTATTTTATATGCTCACAGTCCATTGTTATGAGACCTAAAACTTGCATTCATATGCTACTGTAAAAATTCATCCCAAGTATGATGTGAAGGCGAAATACGTTTACAATCTTTCCCTACAAAATCGATCAAGAACTAGCATTCCCAGATAAAGCATGTTCACTAGGTTCTTTTTTTTCGCGTAACCCACAAGTATTGCCCACTTATCCACCATCCATTTCTATCTATTTATAATTTAAACCAATTATAATCACCTACCAAAATGTGCTTTGTCACTAGACCTTATGCAGAAAGAGATACTTTGGTGTTTTAGAAGTTTCAAAGCTCAATTTTATAACCCCCTCTGTTTTTATCTAACATATGGCTTGGGAAGATAGGTATTCACAGATTGAACACTAAACATATAGGTTATAGTATATTGTTGAAATAGCGAGTTTGCTTGTGCTCAACAACTACCAAATCCTCAAAATTCTTATCAACCCTCAATGAACTTTTAAGGATTGTCTTTTGCAGAAACAGACGTGGTTGATAACCCTTTCTCTAGAAAGCCAGTAAGTTTATCATAGAATTGCTAATGAAGTTTTTACATCTTCATTGTAACTTCCAAAGTGAAGCTGAGTCTCTATAAGTTTTCGTGGAGACACTTAAACGAGCAATTTTTCTTTTTTAGTTAATTCAGTGCTAATTCATTTTTTTTTTTTAGCAATTTTTCATCTTTAAAGTTCACTTGTTCAGAAATTGTTAGTACCACTTCCAATTTTCACAAACTTACCGTGTGGTGTTCTAGTTCAGAAACATAGCCCTCTACTAGTCACCATAAAGATGTTAATATTCAAAAGACAGTGGAAAAGCAAAAATGACATAAATAAACTAACCAGTTTCATTTAGCCTCAGCAGTAACTGTTCCCTTGTTGGCAGTGCAAACATTCCAGCAGAAACAGCAGTCCTGATGGCCCATGCGTGATACGGTGCACAAGTTTTTGCATAAGCTGCTGAAGCTGCTTCTTTTAAAGAACAATCACTGGAAGAAGCACGGTTAAATGTTAGACGACCTCTCCGGAGGAAAAAAAAAAAAAAACCAAATTTTTTGACGAGCAAATAAATCTAAAACAAGAAGGTATTAAAAGTAAGGAATAAAAACATACTCCAATGACAAGAAGTTTTGGAATAAAGCTCTGATGAGATCAAGACCCAGCCTAACTCTGCGCAAGTTACGTGAGAGGCTTCCTTGTGTTTTCACTGAGTCATTTCTTACATCAAAATCAAGTATATTATTTAATGTTGCACGTATCCCTGATGCTTCTGCCAAATCATTTACCTGAAATGAATTGGAAGATTAGATCTAATTAAGTCACCTATATAGAAGAAAGAAGGAACACAATGAATGAAATCAAAATGCATTTGAAGGAACTATCTATAGAGGTGGATCTTGAAAACTGATAAATATGCTGTCATAGCACCATGAAATTTCCAACACAAGTGGCCAATAAATTAGATGGAGATTGAAGATATGAGCATTGTAAATCAGTGAAATTAATCCATTGCTTGGATCTTTAGATGATATAAAAAGTAACAGAAAAGTCCATTCTTTCCCAGAACAGGTGATGCAGGGCTAAAGCACTCTACATTTTCTCAAGTATGAACGAATGGTTTTATCGTCTCATTCTATTTGATTCATCTAAAAGGTAAAGAAATACCATTCCAATTTGTCGCAAGTAATGGGAACTTCATCTACGAGTATCAAATTGATAAATTACCTTGGGTACTCATTTTAATTTGTTAAGTACAAAGAGCTTTTGTAGAATGAATAATTTAACACCATCATCCTCAATATGTACCTATATATCCCACCTAGACTGCATATCTAAACTGTGTTTCGTGCCTCTTGTAAAGTGAACATCAAAGAAACAACATCAATACAACTTAGTAGATGAGTTCCGATTATTATGCCCTTCTTCATTTGTCTTCTCTCGGTGATCATTAAGAAACATCATTTTCAATTCACATAAATCCAAGAATCCTCACATAACCTTGAATTATTGAAAACAGACACAAACACTGGAAATTTCACCTCTAAATTGATATGTGTAACAATTAAATATAAGATTCAATGAAAATGATCATGCATATATGGAAGATATGTAGAATGAAATAGGATTTAAATAACACCAACCTTTGAAACATACTCCAATTCAGCAAATTTAAAAGCAATGCCCAGAGAACCAAAGAGAACAGAAACAAGAGAACAAGCATCGCAAAAGGGTTCCAAACGAAGATCATTATTGAAACCTTTGGATTTCACCATCGCAGAAAGCTCTTCAAACGCATTCGCCACCGCCGATAAATGGGTCAATTCGGTGTTAGCGTCCTCAAACGCCTCCTCCTCATCCATTGAAACTCTTAATCTCGAAACCCTTTCTCTCGTCCTTCGAAATCAAGAACATTTTTTTCAGAATTTTCAACTTTAACACCCAACCCAAAAGTACAATTGGAAATAAAAATGGCGTGAAGAGAGAGAAACGAAAATGTTCTAGACAGGTAAATCTTAAAATGTAGAAAATTATAAGCTTACTCTTCGGCTGTGCACTGCCTTCCTCTTCTGGAAAAGAGGGAACGAAAATTGAGGGCCATGGTCGTTCTTGGGTTTGCTAAGGTTGCGCTCTACCGTTTAACTTCAAATCTCGATACTGTTTTAACTTCAAATCTCGATAAATAAAACTTATAGAGAGGCAAATATATACAAACAGGCGGGGGTGTTTACGTGGACATTTACTATTCTATGGCTTCAAAGCATTAATTTGAGAAAGGTCAAACCACTTTTGAAGACTGTGTTACTGAAATATTTACGGGTGGGTTTGAGCCACGTTATTTTGAAAAAGTAAATTAATGAAGAATGTGTACTTAAAAAAGAAGGAAAAATTATTGATGTGATGAAAAATATTATTTTATTAAAAAACGTGTAGTTGAAAATGAGTAGAAGAATGAAAATGAAAATGAAAATTCTAATGTATACAAAACAGGGGCTATATGACGCGTAATCAGTTTTTGCATTTCTTAGGAAAAATTGGATCTTTACTTCTTTGGACAGCAAAATCAGTCATAAACGGTGGAATTTGGTAAAAGTGAGGATTTATAAATTTTATGAAATGCGTGAATGATTGAGATGATTTATTTGATCAAAACACTTATGAATATAATTTTTTAAAATAAAAGGTTGGAGGACCAATTTTTTATTTTTAAAAATTAATTACTATTACAATAAGATGAAAAGACAAATAGTGCACAAAAAAAAGTAATGATATTATAATATATGATAAAAAGAGAGCACAATAAAAAAATTTATCTGGTCACATGTGCGAAACAGTACTTGCCTCAATAAAAAATTGAATCTTTCTAACTTTAACAAATTTCTGACTTTCATTAAAGAAAGTGTCAAAGTGGTTTAGTTGCGTGTATGTTCTTCACCTCTCGACTTTATTAAAGCATGGACCTTGGACTTGTCAATACGATGCAGTAGTACCTTTGAACACTCAACAAAATTAGCACCCTATTATCTCACATTTTAACGAGGAGAATCGTAGTTTTTCGAAAAATGTGTTGTTAAAAAAGAAAGAAAAATTTGCAGGCTTGTGTGTAATATAATTCTTGATTGATCAGAGTGTGTTTGGTGCACATTAAAATGAGAGAATGCATTTTTTTGAAGTGATGTGATGAGAAATATGTGGTTGAAAAAGAAGGAAAAATTATTGATGTGATGGAAAATATTATTTTATTGAAGAATGTGTGGTTGAAAATGAGTAAAAAAATGAGAATGAAAAAAATAATGTGGGACAAACGGGGGCCGAGTTGTGAATGTACACTTGTTGCGGCGGAGGGATGAAGATGTTATCTACTATAAATCTCTTTGTACACGGTTTAATTATGATTTATTTTCTATTTAGTCCTTGTTTGACTTGTATTTTCTAAAATATTTTTTTTCAAACTTATTTTTCGACCACACATTCTCTCAATAAAATAATTTACACGNTCAAACTTATTTTTCAACCACACATTCTCTAAATAAAATAATTTGCACGTAAACTCAAATTTTTTCGTTACTTTTTAACCACGCATTCTTTAGAAAATTATTATTATAAAATTCATTTTTTTACACAAAATGTGGCTCTAAAGTAACCTTATTTTGAAAGTGGTAATGGAAATTAAAATAAATAGGCTAGTTGTGTATTAAAGAAAAAAAAAATGCATTAATTGTCAATTATTGATCAATCAAGAATTTGGTAAAGGAGTCAAGATACAATCATTACAACCATAGAGTATTAGTCTAAAAAAATATTCGATAAAGCTTGTACGTAACTGTGTGATTTCTCTATTAAACTCCAAGATCAACCCTACTTAATTTGTCTTAATTCTATTTAATTAATTTACATTTTTCTTTTCTAATTTTGTGAAGTGATGGGATCTTTGAATATGAGATTTTAATTCAATCAAGGTATTATAATAGAATGAAATTGATTTATTGATGTAATTGGAGCTATATTGTCTCTAGAACTAAATCAATTTAGATACTCTAGGACCACCAATCAAAGTACATTTCAACTTTTTACCCGAAAAGTTATATGATTCAATTATACCACGTGAAAACTAAGAAAAAAACGATGAAAAAAAGAAAGATGCTTGTGACATTTCCATCTACATATACCTTGCGGAAATAATTCTTCTAATAGCACGACTCTTCTTGATATGTTTGTATGTTGATCAAATTATTCGGTGAATCCTAGTATATTAGGAAGAAACTAAACAAATGACCTAAAAAATTATAGTCCTGGAAATGAATACTCGATTTAGTTCACACATAATGCTTATACATATTTCTCTATATAATCCCGTCTACATTTAGGTGGAATATTTATGCCTTTATACATCACAAGTTTCTAAGAAAGAAAGGAGGACTAAACCCTGAACCAAGCCCACCAACCTCCAAATTCAGTGACATTAAACATGGCTTGTTAGCTCAACTGCATCTTCTTTGACCTTTTCATCTTCTCTCTTACATACCTGAACTGGCTTAAACGTATAGAATTTGGCACAAATCAGGTAATAAATCAAGTTGACAAATTGCAATAATGTGATTAACCAGTAGAAGTTCTCTAATTTTCCCTTGTTCAAATTAGCATTCGGAAGCCAGTTTGATCCACCAGGGCCTGCACTGAACTTATGCACAAGAATAACCAAAAATGTACTTGTGTAACTCCCAGCAGAAATGGATAACCAGAACAATGCAGTGGCAGTACTCCTCATACTTTCCGGCGCCTGATCGTAGAAAAACTCGAGGTGTCCAATGGACATGAAGGCTTCTGCTATTCCATGAAGGCAATATTGTGGCATTAGCCAAAATACTGTCATTGGAATTATGGTGTGAGGCTGGTCGATTAGTCCATGTGCCATTGCCGCATCTTTGCGTTTTAATTCAACAAAACCAGCAACCAAAGTGGCTAGTAATGAAATGAAAAACCCGATTGCCATCCGTGTGAGGAAGGAGATACCACGTTCTAGGCCTGTGAATTTACGTACTATAGGTACGAATACGCGGTCATAGAAGATGATAGTCGACAGCATAGAGGTTTGGGTGAAGACACTCATGGATGCAGCAGGAATTTGGAAGGATTTGGTGAGGTGCCTGTTAGTGAAGATATAAATTAAATAAATAAGTTTATTGTATTTCTAATCATTTTTTCTTTTAGACGAGATAATTGAATATATACCTGTTTAAGGTTTTGGCTTGTTGGAGTGAGAAAGTGCTTTGTTGGGCATAGGCTGTGATGAGGAGAATTCCAGCTGCCCATATTGGCCCCATTCTTATAAGCGATTTTAGTTCTTCAACCCGATGGACTGTGTTAAGCTTCCATGGATTAGGGGCTTTGACATTGTCTTCCTCTGTCACGATAGCTGCCTTGTCCAAAAACCTGTCCATTACGGATAAAAGTATTAATTTAAGAGCTTGTTTAGTTTAGATTTTTTGGAGGAAGAATTAATTTTGAATAGTGATATGATGGAAAATGTATGGTTGAAAAAGAAGAAAAAATTATTAATGTGATGTAAAATATTATTTTATTGAAGAATGTGTGGTTGAAAAATGAGAATTGATTTACTGTAGAATTGGAGAATCCTAACCAAACATGCAATAAATTGTCAACGGCAAAAAAACCTAATAGTCACTGAACCTATAGTTTGAATTCCATTTGATCAATCGTGTCTCTTTTGGTTCTGTCACTTATCTTAACGCAATTGATGACATGACCCATACACTTGACGATGTAACTAATGAAATGTGACCTAAATATAGGAAACACCCAACTTAAAATAATACATCATTTCAGCAAAACAAAAGATGGGGTAACAAAGAAATTATAATCACTATCATTTAGCAACATCTAAAATATTCTTGGCCGCAACTTTCTGGCCTTATCTTACTGATAATACAATACAATGAACAGATAAGAACTGAGTGATGAAATGCCATGTCTTTGTTACAGTCTATGGTGGGCGCATCACCCAGTGAATGAACACATGATACAGAAAATTTTGTTGGTTAGTGATAAAGCAAATGTGGTGGGGACAAATAAATTTGCAGCGCAAGAACCAAATTCTTGGTAGGCAAACATGTGCTCATGATGGATTTGTACTCATTTCATCTTGTGATAAGGATGATCGATACAAATGTAATAACCACACATTAGGCCGTCTCTAATATCTGCCAGAAAACATGCGAAGTATGCACCGTTAAACATGACTCCCCCATTGCTTTAAAACTTTTTTTGCTACACGATCATTTTCATTCGCACATTTACACAATTAAATATTTTGCATGTAAAAAAAAAAAAAAACTCCATACTTTTTAATCCCATGTTCTCTTAAAAATAACTATTCAAAACTTTTATTTTTAAATAACGAGTACCAAACAAGGGCTAAATAATACTAATAAACATAAATTAAAATTGTTGAGTTATATCAAGTATTGTGTACCAAAGTTCGGTTCACGTCCCCTCCCCCTTAAAATGATATTTTGACCATCCTAGTAGCTCATTTGTGGGGACTATGGAATTGGACAAGAAAATTTCATTCATTCAAGAATTGATCCTAGATCTAAGGAAGTTTAATCATTTTGGGAGAATGTTTAAGTCTTTGATAAAAAAAAAATTAGTTCAATGAAGACACCTTTATATAAATAACGTTTGATCTCCAATAAATGTTGGACAATGTGGTTCAACACATAAAGCATTCAGTGCTTATGCTTGGTAGTTAATTTTGACCAAATACTTCATTTTAAAATAAATTTTGAGCAAATTATGGTGCATAAATTTTCAAATTCGTCATTTCCGTATAGGGCAGAAGTTATTATTTGCAATTGTCCATAAATGAAATATGACCAATATTTTTTGCAAAATCAAATTAAATAAATGAAATAAAATTTCTTTTACAAAATAGATCTCAAAATCTTGAACACTTAAACGTGCAGATGAATTTCATTTCTTATATCAACATCTCTATTCTTAGTTTCTTATATTCAATAATTGTTCTTCGTAGGGTCTCCTTTTTGACAATGCATAGATGAATATGCTAATGCCAACAGAAATTATTGTTCAGCCATTATTGGAGTAATAAATGCACATTAAACTAGAGAAGGAATAAAAAAACCCAAAATGGAAACAAAAACAAAGCAAGAGCTTGAGAGAGAGACTTACTTCATATTCTTGGTGTGGATGAGCTTCCCACCAAGAGAAATAGCAGCATCAAGATCTTCATTTTCATACAATAATTTAGAATCAGAAACCATTGGCAACTTTCTTTTTTCATAAGCCGCGACGCAAACTTGTATCAGCCTTGTAAAAGGACTACCAACAGGATCAAGATTTCTATACAAAGGATAGCCAAATATGAATGCAATAATTGATAGAGCCATAGCAATTGCTGGGATACCAAGACCCCAACCCCATCCGATATTATCTTGAATATAAACAATTACTGTCACTGCCACTAGTATTGATGCCCCCATGCAGAAATAATACCAATTAAAGAATTTCCATGTTGTGGTTTTCTGCTTAGGATCGGCTTCATCGAATTGATCGGCCCCAAACGCCACCACACAGGGTCGAATTCCGCCTGAGCCTATAGCTGTTAGCAGCAGGGAGATATAGAGGATGGCGAGTTGGCCGGAACTGGCTTCTGTACAAACTTTATGATCCTGTGTACAAGGGGGAGGCCTTAATTTGGGCAGAATTGCTGATACTGTCAAGCTGATCATCCCCTGATCATGAAAATAAACAAAAACAACTATTTATGTAAAGATTTATAACTCATCCCATATATAAAAATTGTGCACAAGTCAAGACTTTGATGAAAATCAGATATGCGCATAGGACCTTCTTGTACGCCTAATTTAGCCTCTATCTGAGCCTCATTCTTTAATTTTTTTTTTTTTTTTTTTCAAATTCATTTTTTCTTACAATAAAATAATTTTGCACGTTGCCAAAACTTTTTCAACTTTTTATACATTCTCCAAAATAAATTAGTTTTATACAAAATCTATTCTTAAAAAAAAAATAAAAAATAAAAAAAGAGGCTCAAACGTGGACTTATAAGTTTCCCTATATTTGATAGCTTAAATTTTTATACGAAATGATGCAACATTATCCTGCAGCAGGAAAAAAGAGAGAGAGAGAGAGAGAGAGAGAGAGAGAGACTTAACTATTTGATATATGATAGAAGCAACTGTTATGGTCCAAAACCTTCCAGCGAATGCATCAGCGACAAACGCACCGATTAGCGGCGTCAACGCTGCAGTGCCACCAAAATTGGTGATAGTATTGGCTGCTTTAGTGAGTGGCAGATGTAGTTGAGTTGTTAAGTAGCTGAGCATGTTTGTACCAAAACCAACCACAGCCAACTTTTCACATATTTCATTTGCTGCAAACCGAACAACATTGATATTAATTACACCATAATTCATAAACAGATCAGATCAGACTTTAATTTCCAAATTCACATTTGAAGTAATGTAATGTTTGATAAATAATTAAACTCACCAAAGATGAATGGCATAGTGATGATACCACCCTTTTTCCTCTCGACATGCTGACTTTTCTCCTCCATTATTGCTCTCTTGTTTTCTTAATTTTTGCTGTAAATATCCCCCCTCAATATTCCAGTACTTATAGGCAGCTAGCATCCACTACTTCTATGCTTGACTAGCTAGTGACCATTACCTCAAGTGAATATTTATTTTATATTGATTATGATTCAAATACGTGTTGAATTATGTCGTCTAATAATTTAAAAGATGCATTTAGTTATCTAACTTTTTCTTCCGTGGGCTTCTTTACATGCCTACTAAATTTCCTTTTTATCCAAAGTTTGATACGTGCCTAGTTTTCATGAATAGATATACACACCTTTTACGACTTTCATTTTCTCTAATACTATAAGACTTTAATGATGAGATATGTACTGGATTTTAATTCATAAATACCATTTTATCTTAAAAATAGTATGTGCGTGCTTGTGGTGAATATCAGTGTAATCTACACACACAGAAGAAACAGAAATGTACAAAAAGCTTTAGTAACGTATGGTTGATAGGAGAGGAGAATCGCGTAAGGATTCTATATGACAGACCACGTAAAGACACATGAAAATTTCTGTCACTAAGGTTACCTCTTACCTGTCGCCATTTCACCGTTAAGAGGGGGAAGTTTAGTCACTTCCTTGCAAAATAGGGAAATGCTACACTTACACACTTGGTACACAACTTTCTCGCATGTGTGTGGGTCTCATTGTGGGCCCCATACACATGTGAGATGGTTGTGTATCAAGTGTGTACAAGTAGCTTATTTGTGGCATAATATAGTCCATTGTACTTAAAATCAATTAATTTCATTCTGTTTTACTTAATTTCCAAATAAATTACACATAATTTGCATCTTTCACTTTAATAGTTGGGATTTCATTTAGACTTTGAACTTCATGACGAGTTGTTAAGATTTTGACTAAATATTTGGTGCATGACAAAAATTCACTTTGATTTCTTCTTTTAACAAAACGCACTTATAGATTTGAATTGATAAAATATTGCTTCGGCATAATTTTTTTTTAAAAAAGATACGAATTACAATATTTGACGGTAACCAACTTATTTAACATACCATAAACATTGCTATCTAACAGCAGTGATGCTACAACACTAATGATATGTTTAATTAAATTTAAGAACACGAGATATGTTCATATAATTAGGTATGTATTTTGTATCACTTACCGTCACTTAAATTGGTATTTTAACACCACTCATGCTAACATTACACAAGGCTCCATTAGTCCCTATTGGTTCTTAGAATTCCTAAAATTTGCTAAGCTGTTTTGAAAAAGGTACCGCCAAACATGCTAATAATTTCATCATTGTGAAATCGTGTCCATATAAAAATGAACCGATGCTGATTGCTGACGCAGTTTTATGGACCGTAGAAAGTAAGAACTAGAAGTGATCAATCAAGGAGATTACTCAATGACGAAGGAGATGACGATTTGGAGAAGTGGTGGTACAAGTATTCTGATAGAGACTTGATTTTGATACTTACTTTTTGTGCACTGAAATCTCAATAAAATCTTCTAGATTCATCACCATGTAATGCTGTCACTCATTCTATTTTATTATACAAATTAAAAAGCGAATACGAGGATAATTCTTGTGGGTAGATACTCATCTTGATTTCTTATTTTTGGGAAAAGAAAACAAGATAGAGTTGTAAAACATGATTAAAGTAACAATTTAGATTTTAATCTAACTCAAAGTTAAC
>CAIGRF010164912.1:0-14533 GCA_903798235.1 Fraxinus ornus
TTGTACAATGTGAATACTTTTTTTAGCCTGCATGACTAATGAAAATATTGCAATACCTTTTTCGCAAAAATTTCAAATCCTCCTGATGTCTTCACATACAGTATACCATAATCAATTTTGCAATATAACTAAGATTAGAAACATTACCAAAAATAACTACAATACTGTTTCACTTATACATGGATACTAAAATCTATCTTTCGGTACTTCATTGATGTTTATTTCATTAAACTTTTAAAACCACGCTATTAAATAGCCAACTACACTGGTCGCACGTGCATTGCACGTGCGTCTAACTAGTTTTTAATAAAAGGAGACTTAAAACGTAGAAAAGAAGGAGGGGTGGAAATACACATCTACAACATTTCAAACATTCCCCCATATTCTCTTATCATCTATAAGGGAAAATTACTGTGTCATACTATTAACACTTGATCCTCTTTATCATTACAATAAAGAATCCATGTTTATCTATTGAGTTGGCTTGAATATTGTATGTGCATTTTTCAACGTCAACAAACAATATCTTTTTACCCATAAATTTTAGCGCATTTAAAAAAGATTCTATAAGGGAGTGAGGAATTTGTACGAAAAGAAAATAAATTATAAACAATTCAATTGTTTATAACTTATTTGTATAGAAATTATTAATTAATGTGCATGTTTCATTGTTTTAAATTTCAGTTTAGAAAATATTATATTTGTTTTTCTAAATTGGTAGGTAAAAATGTGTGTGTGTGTGTGTGAGAGAGAGAGAGAGAGAGAGAGAGAGAGAGAGAGAGAGAGACCTGAAAAATAAAAAATTATCAATTCATAAAAGAAGATATTTTCCTTATTTTTTAGGAAATTATGGTCATATGACCAAAAGTTGAAAAACATTTTGTATGGAAAAAATTGTTAATCAAACACTCAAAGAATAAGAATTTGGGTGAAAAATGACATTTTTCATGAAATAAAGCCAATCAAATACGCTCAAATGGTGTGTTTGATTGAATATTAAATTTACATGAAAAGAAAATAAATTGTTAAATATTTTTTATTAATTTAATTTTCAACTTATAAAAATTTGTGTTTGTTTATTTTTTATTGGAGTGTATATGAGAGAGAGGGGGATACTTGAGAGAGAATGATAAAGTGAAATACCTAAAAAATAAAAACCACATCTCCCTAAAGAAAATGTTTTCTTTATTTTTAAGAAAAATACGATCACATGACCAAAAATTGAAAAATATTTTATATGAAAAAAACTGTCAATCAAACACTCCAAAAATAGAATTTTGGGTGAAAAATGACATTTTCCTTGAAAAATAAAGCTAGCTAAACACACTCTCAATATAAAATGTTCTTTATTATAGAGAGCCAATGCATTAAAATAAGTTACTTTATTTAAACTTTTGGAGCATGTGTTGTTTTTCATTTTTACAGTAAAAACATGTTTTGGAATAGTAGATTGATGGAGAATGTGTGGTTAAAAAATAAAGAATTTTTTTTAAATTGCGTGTAATATTATTTTATTAAAGAATGTGTGGTCGAAAAGAAAAAAAGATAAAAAAATATATATTTTGAGAAAAATGAGTAACAAACAAGAGCTTAAGAATAATTTGGAGGAGAACCAAAACTCACATTCTATTCATTATTTTATAATGAATGCATATAACTACTCCTTAACCTTCATTTTCTAAAATTTATTTTCAATCACACATTTTATGAGATCCACAATTTTTATTAAATTTTCAACTATATATATTTTATCATTTTTTTTCTCAAAATTTATTAGTCTTGTGCGATGGTCATTATTTTGAAAGAATGATATTTAGAACACCGATTTTTTTTTTTTGAAAAATATATTGTTAAAAGTGGAAAAAAAAACTTGAATTTACATGCATAATATTTTATTATGTAAATATGTTGTTGAAAATGAGTATGAGAATTGAGGTTTTTGTTTTAAGAGGAATCAAACAAGGGTTTTAAAATCTAATTTTAGCTGAACCAAACATGTGCTGAATATGTTACAGATTTAAATACTCTATAAAAAGCTTTTTAAATAAATATGAGAAAAAATTAAAAAAAGAAAACAAAATGTACAGTAAAAATAGAGTGTATAAAAATTTTGATTCTCTAATATATATGTTTCTATTTGTTAAAAAATTAATTTAATTCAAAACTAACAATTAATTTTATCCAAATATTTTATAGGATCTACAATTTTTTAATTATATATTTCATCAACTTTTGATTTTAATCTATAATATATTAAAGGGTAATTAGCACAAAACTTCCCTACCTATCGACCTCATTGTGGAAAATGTCATTACCTTCCATTTCTTGACATTTTTGCCCTCATAAATCAACAAGAGTAATATCGTCCGACCCCATACCCCATTCAACCCCTTCTTCCCACCTTCATCCTAGTCCATAAGTATTAACGGTAACATGAAATTATTACATTAAATAAAGAAAAAAGGTCGTAAAGAAGAATATTATATTGTACAACTATGGCTGCTATCATTTTGGGTTGCTGGAAAGATTTACAAAACATATACAAAGGGATAAATTGGTTACATAGATTCACCAACTATGGCTGCTATCATTTCCAGTTTATGCTTATGCTTATACTTATTAAGGGTGTAACAAAGGGATAAATTGAGAAGAACAAGTGTAAATGGTGGTTACTATACGTATTAAGCGTCAATGGTGTATGACCCATTTTGGGTCAGTTGGTGAAGATGTATTGGTCTTTTTTCCCTTTTTAGAATCATATTAAAACATCCCCACCTTTAAAGTATATTGGCGTAAAATATCCATACTTTTAAATTATATTGGCGTAAAACATCCCTACCTTTAAATTCTATTGGCGAAAAACATTCCTAAATTTCAAAAAAATTTGCACAGAACATCCCTGTTTCCTTCTCTGTGTAGCCAATTTCTACGCAGCAACTAAAACTCCAATTCTATCATAGTATCTCATCATAATTCGACCACAACATCTTAGACACAATTCATCCACCAATTAACCAAAAAAATGTACAAAAAAATCAAATGATCATGAAACAATTACATCCACCAATTCAAAAAACATATATCTAGCATTTAAAACAAACATGTTCACATGGGTGCTTCGTTATATATCCAGCAGTTCAAAAACATCAAAACCAGTTCAAAAAAGAAAAAACAGAAGCAAAAAAATAACTGTTGAACTGTGGACAGCTTCATCCTAATTGCATGCTGGAGGTGGTGTCCCTTTACAACTCTCATATTGTGTCCTGCTGCACCACAGTTTCTACATGTCATTATCAGCCCCGATCTTTTTCCCTGACCTGCTGTTGTCCCTGTAGTTGATTGTGAAGTACTGGCATTGCTCTTCGACATTCGAGACTTCTTAGGCTGACTTGAAGAAGACATTTCATTTGGCCTCCCAGCTCTTCTAGTGTACATTGGTGGATTGAAAGGGTTCAGTCCTGAGGTTGGCCATGAGTCTGGACCTGTGATTAGAGAAATTGATGGTGTATATGTCCTGATATATGCATCCTTTTTGTAGATGTCATCAATGAACTCCATCACGTTTAGGCTTCTAGATACAACTGAGGAAATCACATGGCTACAAGGAATTTCCGATAATTGCCAACCACAACCTGTACAAGTTCTTGCCCTTAAATCTACAGCATGTAGCACAATCCCTGCATTGTGTCGGACTTGAAACTTTTCATTGCCTGCGTATTCCGCCCATTCCGTCCTTGCAAGCTTACTATTTTTGTCCAGAATCTTCTGAGTCCCTGGTCCTACCGCTGCTGACCACCGATCACATGACTCCCTACGGGCTCTTCATCAAATATATCCTTATATCCTCCAGTATGTTCAGAATTGGCTTCTCTCTTGCACTCACAATTGTGCTATTAAACGATTCACATAAATTGTTGAGAAGCATGTCTCATTGATTTCCCTCTCTGAAGTGGGATTTACTCCAATGAGAAGCTGGCTTTTGTTCAAGCCATCCATAAGCAGTCGGGTCCAAGTCCAATATTTGTTGCATGTGTTGAAGCCACTGTGGCACAGTAGTAGCTCTGGTTGTATCCCACAAACAATTCATCAACGCCAAACCCTTGTAATACCCACTAAAATTATTATAAAGATGTCTAACACACGTCCTATGCTCCGAATGCTCAAATAATATCTCAATTGCATTAGTCAACCTCTTTTCCTTATCGAAAATGAATGCCCAATGATGACTATTGTGTATATGCAAATCATCCTTCAAGAGCCCCAAAAACCATCTCCAATTATCCCCATTCTCAACTTCAACAACTACATGTGCCACCGGATGCATATCATTGTTGGCATCGACACCAATTGCAGTTAACAACTGCCCACCATGCTCCGTCTTCAAAAAGCATCCATCTACCCCAATTACCTTTCTACAGCCCCTAATGAAACCATCTCTCAAAGCACGAAGGCATATATACAGTCGTCTGAATTCTCCGACGTACCCCTCAACCAAAGCAGTTATCCCAATATTTGTCCTTTTCAACTCCTTGCAATAATCCCACAATAGTTTGTAATGGTCTACCACACTTCCTCTAATTTTTTCAAGTGCCTTCCTTTACTCTGTACACTTGCCAATTTGAGATATCACCCAAACCATCCCGTTTAACCCTCTCAATGAATGCACTAACTGACATATTTTGTTGAGCCCTCCAATCAGATAAATACCTCTCTGCCAAATAGGTTGAGGTCACTCTGAAGTTTTTATACACCATGGGACAAGTATACTCTTCTACGAATGTTTTGATCACCCAACTTTTCTTGCTATGCCCCTGGTAGCATAAAACACCCATGGACAATCTCCTTTACACTTGGCTCTCAATCTTTGAGCATCATCCTTTTTGAACTTAATCTCTTTGTTGCTTCTAATTGAATGCGTGGTGATTGCAGTCTTTAGAATGCCATTTGACTCAAATACCATGCCTGTAGAAGGAAAAGAAGTGAATACATATTAGACCTTATTAAAAAAAGGTACATAATCAGGTTTAAATAAAGAAGTAAATAATATGTTACCTATCCTAAAGATTGGATCCTCCATAGCTGTCCCCGCATTAAAAACATCACCGAAAGCTCTCATTCTTGAAGTTGTATCGTCCTCATCTTTACTATGAATGCTTCGTAAAGCATCGGAGTCCCCATAGTCGGTATCCGAATCCCGAACATGTTGGTCATTTGAGTCACCAAATCTGAAGTCAAAATTTACCCTTTCACTCCTAGCTTCAGTAGTACCTACAAGCTCCTGTTCCATCTCATAATCGGATTCTACCAAACCTTCAACTTCCTCTTCTCCCCTTAGTTCTTCTTTATCATCTTCAACTACAACTTCGTCCTCTTCCACACTCAAATCACCCGTATTTGTATCTTCCTCGCTATGGTATTGTAAGGTTTCCTCGTACTGTGACCACAACTCGTCTGCATGCTCTTCAAAAAATTGATCACCCCAATTACCCTCAGGCTCCCTTCCTTCATTTTCTGCAGCTAAAGGTACTTAACAGTCTTCCAACGTTCGGTCTTCATCAGCTTGTGAAGAACAAGAATGCAATAGCAATGCATTTGATCACATTTGGTCTACAACATATATTTTCACTTCTGGATGTCCATCCCCGTCTCGGAACATTCCCTGAATATCCTCTTCACTTTCCAATTTCGTCAATCCATTCCCTAAACTCAATTTTCTCTTCTTATAGTAAAACTCCAACCCTCTTTCATCACTAGTTCCATGTAAGAATTTATGCAAA
This sequence comes from Fraxinus ornus, assembly GCA_903798235.1. NCBI lineage: Eukaryota > Viridiplantae > Streptophyta > Magnoliopsida > Lamiales > Oleaceae > Fraxinus > Fraxinus ornus. Next base: position 5,778 of record CAIGRF010164912.1, read on the forward strand.
TTTTCTCTTGCGCACCATTTCCGATGAAAGAAGTTCACGAACAGAACGAATCCCCATTCGTACGTCACATTGTTCCGTTTATCAAAAAACTGGCCTCTATAATGTACATCCACAGTGAAATATTGAGCATTACCACCTGGATGCAATATTGTTCACGTTAGTGATACTGAATTCACGCCAAAGTGCAATATGCGCACTGACAGAGACCATACTCACATTCACACAATTGGGGGATTTCCACAATGAAATTGTGTGACTTCACAGTGGAATTAGATGATTTTCCATAAAATTCAAGGAATGAACATATACTGTAGTTGGGTCGCTCATCGCCAAGGTTTTTCAAATATGGAAGAAGCATGGTGCTCTTCAAAGGTCTGCGCACTAAAATATATTATCAGACCTCCACAAACACTCTCAATCGTGCCAAAAATCAAAATAAAAAACGGAAAACAAAAATACCCAACAATAATTTTGCTTACCTCACTCGCTAGGGAAATCCTCAATGCATTTTCTCTACTCCGTACCCACGAGACGAGATGTGAACATATGAGAGGGGGAAGGAGGAACGGTTGAAGAAGTTGAAGAAAATGTCGAATTTTTTTAAGAAAATAACCATAAGAGATTGTTTGTGCGGGAGGGGAGATGAAGGGGTTGATTGGGGTGAAACGATATAACCCTTGTTGATTTATAAGAAAACAACATTTTTTTAATTAATTGACTGAGAAACTGACGAGAGGTGGATGTAAGGATGTTCGTCAAAAAGAAAGGTTGAAATGAGGGCAAAAATGCCAAGAAATGGAAGGTAACGACATTTTCCATAATGAGGTCGATAGGTAGGGACGTTTTGTACCAATAACCCTATATTACATCAAGTCAGAATAAATTTTTGGACGATTTTAACCCTACTATAATTTAATTATTTCAATAATACCTTACTTTTCGTTTTTCAATATATAATAAATACTACAAAATCCTTATCATGTATGAATTTCATGTAATTAATTCTCAATTAATTAACATTCAAATTAATTTAGACTCAATAAATCTTGACTTGATGAATCTTGATCTACATGAATATAGATTATTATCGATGAATTTATTCGTATTCATGTATCTAAAGATTTTAATGGGTGTTTAAATTTATGTATTAGATTAATTCTTATGTACCAAATATATTAAAAAAGATTGATCATTTGTAGTTTTTCATCGTTACTAAAAATTTGAATCACAGAAGTTGGGTTTTGATAGTACAATTTTCTTTCTTAAATTTTTATCCTAAATTTTATTTTCTTTAGATCGTTTGATAATCATCAAATCCTCCCTACAAGTCGATATCAAATATTACTTTTACAACATTTATAAAGTATTTCAGAATAACGTACAATGCTTGTTCAACTTAAAAGTCAATTAGAGATGATCACTTTTTCCATTTTCTTTGGGTACTTCGACCGGACCCTAATATCAACAACGATTCATCCACTCAACCTGGTGTAGACAACACACTTGCACCGATGACCAGATATTAGTTGCGACATGTATCACTACAATAGCTCTATCGCCATTTCTATCTTGAATTATTCCAAAGGTTCGCGGGCAGTAAGCAGGTACTCTATCAAACTCTTGGCTTCTTATGAAATCATCTGTATGAGTTTGCATATTGGAAATTAATTATGCATTATAACCCGCTAATTTATCGTAGATTAGGTTTTTTTTGCTAACTTGTTACGGTCTATGATGATGTTTCTTGAATTTTATAGTCCCTTTTCATTTCCAAGCGTCCATTCAAAATCTGAGGTCATTTCGTGTACTACTGCAGACTCTCTTTCTTCATCACGCATTGAGCAAAAGATTGAACTGGAATCTGGAAAACAATTTGGTATGAACTGATGGCATGCTACTCCTTTCAGAGAACCCTTTTTTGTTCTGCCAATAATTTGTTGGTGACTCGAAGGACTTCTAACAAGTTGATTAGTTTCACAAAACCACGTAGGAGTTATTCTTCAAATGTGATGTTTAAAAATGTAACGTATATTATTAACATTGACAACCATGCTTTGTTTAATATGTCAATTTTGACATTTCCAACTCACTAAATTGTTTAATTTTTCGCAATTCAGTGTTTTGGTAGAGTGTCTTGTAGTTTGAGTTCTAATTGGTGTAAAGTTGCACAGAGAGTTTCTTTGCTTAGTATAAGTACGTCTGCCGAAAGTGCAACACTAGCTCAAGATGCAATTTTTGATTCAGCTGACCATAGACATGGACTATTGAACCCCAGATCTTCAAATGGTAGAGTTATGCTGATTGATGGAACATCGATCATTTATAGGGCGTACTACAAGCTTCTTGGTACGTCAAACCACCTACTCTGAATTCATTCATGCAACTGGTTAATGTATTCTCTTTTGAACAAATGTAGTTTCACTTGCTATATATGCTTCTTTTACATTATTATGAGTATGAATGTGATATGTGTTGTTTCACTTGTAGTTTCCATAATATATCATGGATCCTATCTTACAAAATCAAAAGTTGGAAGGATTGTATAAGTTAACACATGATGATGTTGGATCCAGTAGTTCAGTTTGGGGTCATGTTGGAGAATTTTTCTCAGGCCACCTTGCTGAGAACATTTTCATTCTATAGTAGTCTTGGATTATCGATGCTCATGAATGAAATAAGTTAAAGCAAAGAAGAGAGAGTGGAGAAGTGAAAGAGGAGGCACGAAGGAAGGAGAGATGAATTGGTGGACAAGGGAAAGGAGGAGCAAAATATCTGTAGTATATAGAGGGAAAATCTTGAGCATTACCTCTTTTCCTATTCCTAATCAGTAGCTAATGATGAACTTTATTTATTGTATATATCACTTTGGTACTCTGGTAACCAATAGACCAGGGACAAGATATTAAATTAAATTCTTTAAGTCCCAAAACACACAATTCTAAGTTAGCCGTTGCATTATACTAATTATGAAGCTACTTTCCATCTTATTGGATGTGAAACTTGTTCTATTCTTAGTATGGCTTATAGATCATGCCATGGAGCAAAAAATAACATTAATACTCGATAATTTGAAGCAGAATCTGAAATATGTTCACCACCTCGATATCTGAATTTGATTATTTTTTAGGCTTTCTTGACCAGCTGATTTTGTATTTTTTTTATGCAAAAAATCTCCTGTTCTTTGGTGGATCGTGCAATTGAATTTGCTGAAATATGAAGACTAATCAACTTTAGACAATTATATTACTAAAAACATAATCTCCGGTCTACTATATCATCCTGTTGAATTAAAAACAATACATTGATCCATGTTTTCTGCAAATCACAAAAAGAGGAGTTTGAGATATATGAGATGTGAAGAATGCCAAGTAGTAGTGACGTGATCATGGAGTGGTTGTTCTGAAGAGAACAAGACAAGAATGGTTAACTCCTTCGCTTTTTAACGAGGAGAAGAATTCTACTGTTTTTTGATATGAAACTTGTTCCACTTCCTGACACTGAAACCTCTATTAGTTATCCTACTACCTGCAAAACCTGATGGGAAGCCCTGTCTAAAAATTGATCAGCATTTCTTGCGTATGAGGAACTTCACGAAACAACTCATGGAAACAAGCTGAACGCCTATATGAACTTGGAAAGGTCAAACTTTTCTGTAAAAAGTATCTTACTTTTAATGTTCTCTTAGGAACTGTAGACATCTATGATATTCTACTTTATGATAACTATCTAAGACTTCTATGTATTGTTCTCCATGCTAACTTCAGTTCTCATGAATCCAAAAGATTGCATAATGAGAGAGCTTGTTCTACAAGAGATTTCAGAAAACGTCAAAAAATTTTCTTACTCTTTTACTTGTTTTATGTATCTGATTATCGACTTGAATTTTTCATGGGAAAAAAAGTGTTACTTATTAATCAAGGAATATGGTTTGGAGGGTGATAATCGACTTTTTTATTTTTTTAACCACTGAGTGGTATCTCTTGATGATAAAGTGTTGCCTCTCTGTTTCCATCCTTTATGTCTCTGCAATTTATTTCTCTCAAGGATTGATTCATTTTTTGGATTCCTGAATAGCTAAATTGCACCATGCCCACTTCTCAAATGCTGACGGAAATGGGGATTGGGTCTTAACCATTTTTACAGCCCTATCTCTTGTAAGTTCTGATTCTTGTAGATCCATGATATTGTCCTTGCTCTTATATTTAACTTTTTATACTGATTTCTCTGAGCGATGTCCAAAATGTTCAAAGGTATTCTGATTACATGGTTTTTCTAGTGCCCTTTAGGACCTCTCAATTTCTCTGTCTTATGAAATGCCTGTTTCAGAGTACATATTTAGTTGCAAATGATTATGCGAAATAACTAAGTAAAGCCTCCTACTAAAATATGACTATTGCCGAAGACATGGGATATTTCTTTTCCCTGAATAGTGTTATACTCAATCATGTAAGAAAGATTTAATAGATAAATGTTGATGCATATAAATAAAAAATGGTCATCAAATGTTCCGATGTTAGGCATCAATGAACCTAGAAATGAGTTGTATTACCTGCATTGTTGTCTCATAGTAGGGCACATGAACTAAAGATGCATTATATGCATGCAAAAGGTTTGATTTAGTGGGTCATCCATTTTAATATGCTAGAAATTCATTTCACTCTTAAATTTGACGAGAAATTAGGGGGTTATTTATTTGTTATCAAAGTGGATCCAACAATATTGAACTCCATGAAGTATTTGTCTCCATGAATTCTGCTTTGTCCTTTTGAAATTTAATGCCATTCTCAGTTGGTTATTCCCAATGGCACCAGTGTCATTTAAAGTTACTCAGTTTTTTAAGATTTAAAGTAACTTTCATATATATATGCAGATAATTAATGTCTTGGAATTCATCCCCTCGCATGTGGCGGTATGAGCCTTTTTTCTCCCTGTGAGTCTATCTATGTTAAAATAAATTGGACTCTTTATCTTGATCACATTCTCCCTGTTGCTTACTAGTTCTTTAACAGCATACATTCGCTTTGAACTTGTGAGTTCTCTCGTTACTATTAACTGCATTAACTTCAAAACAATGTTTAAAAGGCTTAATTGGGTATTTTGACATTTTATCTCCTCAGAACAATAAATGAATTCAAAAGAATAAAAAAAATTTAAAAATAAGCTCCTAATATACATGAACCCTTTCAGAAAAATCCATATTAAAGCTTGTTGAAAAGGAATTATTTCAAAAGCTAGAGCATTGCCCCTCGAGAATGGTAAAACTCGAAAGCCAAAAGTAATAAACAAACACGAAGATGAGTAAAATGACTCTTCAAGTCCTAAATATGACAAGTAAATGCAAATAAGTACAAGAAAATACAAGCGGAGTAAACCACAAATTAAATTAAGCAATGTGATATTAGCAATTTAGCATGTTTGGTCCCATAGAAGATACTTATTTGTGGCTTATTTGGGCAGCAAGAAGTTACTTTTACTGGCAATCAAACACTCATTATCAAAATTATTTTATGGAGCATCCAAGCTTTTTAAGCCATCTGGGGTAAATGAGTCCTGAATTTTTCTAAAAAAGTAGATTATGCATTTACGGGCAATCAAACACGTATTAAAATTATTTTTGGGAGCATCCATGCTTTTTAAGCCATCCAGTAAATGAATCCTGATTTTTTCTGATAGAGTCGATTTTGCATTGAATTTCTTCTGCAATTGAATGACATGCAGGGCTTGTTTGAGCCCCATTTTTTTTGTATAGAATGCATTTTGGAATAGTAAATTGATGGAGAATGTGTGGTTACAAATGAAGGAAAAAATTTTGGATTACGTGTAATATTATTTTATTGAAAAATATGTGGTTGAAAAGAAAAAGGAAAAAATGTATTTTGAAAAAAAAAATGGGATCAAACAAGGGCTTAATACCTAATAAGCACAAATACTTGTAAACTCATTATATACTGTATCTGATACATATCTAAGTTTGGATATTCTCCGTTACGCTTCAGATATATGCCTTTTTAATTATTTTATACCTTTTTATAATTTTAAATTTTCGATATGTATCAGATATGTATTTTTTTTAATTATTTTCGATATGTTTCAGTCGTGCTAGGATACGTGAAGAAGAGGTTTATTGGTTTTAAACTCTTTTAGAATTCATTATTATTGACTATAGATTGTCAAAAAAAATTTACTTAATAGATAGCTATTGTTGTTATTAATAACTTATTGAAAATAGATAATATTTATTGGAAAAACACAACTAGAGTTTTTTTTTATTATTGATATTGAAAATACACAATAGTATTAAATCTTTTAGTACATGTAAAATCGTGTTAATAGTTGATAAATATATTAGTATTAAGTTATATTTAAAAAGAGAATTCAAAATGTGGGGCATTGTTGGAGATGCATTTGTTACTCTTAAAGATGTTGGACTGCTTGATATTGCTAATATATCATTAGACAAGCCATAGTTGGAGGGTGTTATTTTTTATGATAATGAAGAAGCTTATATCGATGATCTTGAAGAAAATGAAGTTAGGACAATTAAAGATTAAAATAAAATGCTTTAGTATTTTATTTTATTTTTATTATCATGCATCTATTTTAAATTTTTATAATAATAATTTATGCTGAATTATATATATACACGTATCCGCTATCCTAATTTCTTTTAAAAAAGTTGTATTGACGTATCCGTATCGTATAGTATTCAAATTACGTATCCGAATCCATGCTTATTAGTTTAATACCCTAATACACCCTTTAGTTTTTTCCCTCCAAAATTATATGCAGCTGTAGACAAGCCCAGTTGAAGCCCAGTTAATAATGTCATAGCAGTTGCTTGCAGGCAGAATATAATTATATGTCAATTGACTAAACCAAATTATCTTTGTGCATGAACAATGGAAGCTCAAATGATTGAAATTTCAGCTGGACTTCTGAAGAATAGAATTTAAAACTCCTAATGCAAGTGAACATCTACAATTGACAAGAGCTGATTGATTTTAGGAGATAACTTAGTAGATTAGCTTTCGCAAGAAGTAAATAATACCAATAGTTGGGAAAAGATGTGATTTTGGGGTATAATGTAAGATTCTGTTTGTTTCCCATTTTCTGTACAAAAGTAGAAAAAATGTGATCGTTGCCATTGAAAATGTGTTAGTAAGTCAAATGTTGCAGTTGGGTGGGATCTACTAACGGTTGGATTTTTTCTACAAATGAAGAATTAATGGGAAACAAACAGGGGCTAAGTGAATTTCCTCGGGATAATTTTATTTTTCATTCATAATTGCATTACTAGTAGTAGACATGAAATAAAAATTTTACTCAATAGTTACTTTAATAAATCACCAATAATTGAGCTTAGCATTATGGACTATGCACAGTAGTTAAAAAAATGAAGATATAATTTACTAGATTGAATTATGCAAGAAATGTGGTTCAACATTTTAACTTTTGGTTTTGCTTTGAGTAATAGTTACGTCTTGTTAAAGATCAAATAATTATGAAAAGTCACTTCTCTAATAAGAGTTCTGCTAGTGATATTTCCCACTTGAAATCAACTTTATTAAATTGTCGCTCTCTTTTTTGTCTGTCTTTCTTATCTTAAACTCATAATTTTTATGTTTTTTTTACCTCATGCATGTCTTGAATCTTTATGCGACAAAACTATCAACACCACTTTCTAACATGTGTTCTTTTTCTTTTCTTTGTTTTTTGCATTCATGTGCTTGATCCGCAGGTGGTTTTTGACCACAATGGTAAGATATACTTCTTGTTTAAATTTTTTCTCTCTATTTTTTTCATCTTTCAATTCTCATCACTAATTTTCTCCTATTGTTTTTTGTTTGTGCTATAACTATTGTCATGCTATGCACGTATTCAGTTATACAGAAGAGGGGGTATGTCATAAAAAACATAAGAAAATGGAAGGTAGGGTAAATTTAAGAAAATTTAGTGGGAAATGGTAATTATTAGCTTCACTGCTTATTGGCAGTTCCTTGAATTGAGGGATTCAACTTGAAAGTCCTCTAGAATGTTTACCTGTACTTCTAGGTGATTTTAGCTTTAGTGCAGGACCATGGTGATATACCTCGTGTTTTTCTTCCCAAGTCTGTGACGGGATATATTTGTTTATCTGAGAAGGTCTTGACTATGAGAACTAAGAGATATACATTACACATTAACTTGGAACCATCCTCTATTTGCTAACAAATGGTTGTTCTTCTAATTTCTAATCATCTAGTACCTAGCACATACAATGTTAATGGTGTAGGACAATCTTATTGTAAATTAGATAAAAATTAGATATTTATAATAAGATGTTCAGTTGTAATATGTTTTTATTATTATATCTTGTTAGAATAAGGTTTCTAATTTCTTTTAAATTAGGATTTTAGTTTATTTTCTCTCATTAATTTCCTTGTTTTAGTAAGATTAGAAAATAATTTTGCCTATAAAGGCTCTATACACTTGTTCATTAATCAAATTCAATCAATTCAATACAATAAAATTATTCCCTACTTAGTTTCTAGCATTTTACTTTACTCTTGTTTCAAGAATTCCAATTTTGTTTTCGCACCAAAACTAGTATTAGAACAAGGTTTGCCCTTAACTGATGGCCACTTATGGTAGTAGTGCTAAGCATGAAGAAGTTGAATCATTCCCGGTTTAAGGTCCTTACGTGGCATATTAGGTGGAAAAATAATGCATGACGGTATGGATATACGCATGGGGTGCAAATAATCATGCAAAGTTCT
>CAIGRF010164928.1:4215-20061 GCA_903798235.1 Fraxinus ornus
TGCAAACGAAGTTCTCTTTTCCTGAAACTTCAAAACCTTCTGGCTGCTCCATATAAATTTCTTCACATAAATCGCCATGAAGAAATGCTGTCTTGACATCCATCTGTTCAAGCTCTAGATTCAAGCTGGCTACTAATCCAAGAATAACTCGAATTGAGGCCATCTTTACCACAGGTGAAAAAATTTCATCAAAGTCAATTCCCTTTTTCTGCAAAAATCATTTGACTACCAAACGAGCTTTATGTTTCACCACCTTTCCACTGCTGTCTTTTTTGAGCTTGAAAACCCATTTATTTCTTAGTGCCTTCTTTCCTTTCGGAAGCTCAATCAACTTATATGTTTGATTCTTCTGCAATAACTTAATCTAATCCTGCATTGCTTGTATCCATTTGTCTTTGTCTCCATGAGATTGTGCTTCCTTTCATCAGTAAGTAGAATGTACTCAGACTTTGAATATCTTGTTGATGGAATTCGTCCTCGTCCAAATCTTCGTATTTGTAGATTACTGATTTCAGGAGGTGCACAATTATCTGGTTGATGAGATGATCCGACGACTTCTGGGGAGAGGGTTGTGACTCCCCCTGACCAATACCCTCTTCTTTATCCTCATGTTCTGCTTCTGGCATTTCCTCATGCACTTCATCATTATCTATTGTGAATTGTACTGGTGCTGGATCTGGAGAAATATTATGGGCACTGAATTTAGGATTAGGAGACATTGTCGGATTTTCAATGTCTTTTAATATCTAATTTTCATCGAACACTATGTTTCTGCTTCTAATGACCTACTTTGTCTTTAGATCCCATAATTGTATCTAAATTCTTCATCTCCATAGCCTATGAAGATGCATGGAGTAGTTTTTGCATCAAGCTTCTGTCTTAGCTCCTTGGATACATGTGCAAAGGCTAAGCAACCGAATACTCTCAAGTGAGAGTATGAAGGATTCTTGCCAGACCATATTTTCTCTGGAATTTCAAAATTCAATGGTACTGATGGTGACCTGTTCATCAGGTAGCAAGCCACTCGAACAGCTTCTCCCCAGAATGACTTTGGTAGCTTAGCCATACTGAGCATGCTTACAACCTTTTCCATAATTGTCCTATTCATTCTCTCTGTTATTCCATTATGTTGTAGAGTACGTGGGACCGTCTTCTCATGTCAAATGCCATGACTTCTGCAATAGGCATCGAACTCTCTGGAAGTGTACTCACATCCATTGTCTGACCGAAGACACTTCGGCTTTTTCATGTTTCTCGCTCTACCATGGCATAAAACTATTTGAAGTAGTCCAATACTTGGTCATTTATCTTCAGAAAGTAGACCCATACTTTTCGAGAAGCATCATCAATGAATGTCAAAAAGTATTTATTACCGCCTAGTGATTCAACCTCCAAGGGACCACAAACATCAGAGTGTACTAGACTGAGCAACTTTGATCGCCTCGATGAAGAGAAATTGAAAGAGACTGTGTGTTGCTTACCAAATAGACAGTGATTGCAAGGATCTAGCTCACCTTCCTTGGCAAAAGTGATTAGCTCCTTATTTGTCAAGGTAGATAGACCTTTTCTCGTTCATGTGACCGGGTCTCTGGTGCCACAGATTTTGAGAAGCTTCACGCTCCACTAAGTTAAGGCTATCTGCACACATTTTCACATGAGTTTTGTATAAAGTGCCACAAATATGTCCTCGAGCGACAACCGCTATACCTTTTATCATTTTCCATGTGCCATTGCTAAAGTAATTATCATAGCTTTATTTGTCAAGGGCTATCCCGGAAAGAAGATTAAGTCGAAGATGTGGCACATGTCAGACATCCTTCAGGATTATTTTGCATCCGATATTCGTTTGTATCTGAACATCACCAATTCCCACAATCTCAGAAGAACTGGTATTTCCCATCTTCACTGTACCAAAGTTACCAGCTTTGTATGTTGTGAAGAAGTCTCTGCATGGAGTGGCATGGTAAGATGCTGCAGTATCTACTACCCACTCAGTGTCTTAGCTTGAAACATGAAAACATGTCTCCTCATGGATAGAGCAAACAGCCACCTCTCTAGAAATAGTGACTAGTGTCTCCCATTCCTTATTTTTCGACTGCGAACTATTCTGGCCTTGCTCTCGTAGTAACTTTCGATAGTTCTTCTTTAAGTGACCTTCTATGCCACAGTGGTAACACTTGTAAGTAGGCTTTCTTCCATCTATGGATCTGCCCCTACTTTTGCTTCTACCTTTCCCTCCTGCTTCGATTTCCTCTTTGCTGTCTTCCCCGATTCTCCATGACAAGGGCATGTGACTGATCCTTGTCAACATCCTTTCTCCTGGCCTCTTCATTAAACAAGGCATCCTTGACCATAGACATGGTAAGTTCGCCATTAGGGGCTGAGTTGCTAAGAGATACTATTAGTGTTTCCCAACTGTCAGGAACTTAGAAGTAGAAGTGCTTACATTTCATCCCCGAACGGCATCTCTACAGACGATAGTTGGTTCACCAGCTCTGGAATTCACTGGTAAATTCACTGGTATGTTCAGCAACTGAAGTTCCACTCTTCAACTTCAGATTCACCATACGCCTCATCAACATGGCTTTGTTTCGAGCAGTCTTGGCCTGATACATGTTCTCTAGAGTCTTCCAAAGGGTATATGCGTCTGTCTCCTATGCCACATGGTGAAAGACACTATGATCAATTCATTGTCGGATTTGATCGATAGTTTTTCTATTCAGCTTCTTCCATTCAGTCTACTTGGTAGGCTCAGGGTTCACACCTTTAGTTTCCAGGGGGTCATACAAATCCTTACAACTGAGAAGGTCTTCCATCCGAGGCCTCCACAGAGCTTGATCATAGCTCCTGATGATGATTCCTCCATTGACATTTTGACTTCACAATGGCTTGATCAAAACTGGGCTTGAGTTTGACAAAACAGAGTATGCCGTTGCATTTAGAACGATTAAAATGGTGGATTTGACTCTTCCCTAATCAAAATCAAACTCCCCGAAAAAATTCAAAAAAAATGGTAAGATATTTTGAAAGTTACGAGGCTCATCTGTAAATACCCAAAAAATACAAGGGCCAATATGAAAAATATTTTTGACTCTGATACCACTTGTTGTGATTCTCTGATCACGAAAAAGGAGTTATAAGAGAAAATACTATTCTATTTCTTAATTGAATAGAATTTTACAAGAGTAATAAACAACAACAAAAACCTCTCTCTGGTCTCTCTGTTTTCTTTTTGTTGGGTGTGTCCAAAACAAAACAATTTAGGCTGTATTTATAGCCATCGGTAGATGAAGGTGCAATGAGATTTTCAACAATGCACAATTAATTTAGGAGGTTGGCTGCTGAAAAATTTCTTCCATGCAGTAAAAATGTAGGCTGGGTGGTTGGAGGTTGAGTCAACAAAGGAGGCTAAAGGCTGGACATTACAATGAGTAGCAAATCTGCTTATAATAGGGTCTTGGGAAGACCCACTCTAAAATAATTGAAAGTAGTAACATCTATCCACCATTTGTACATGTAATTTGAAATTCCCCAAGGGGTAGTCTACGTCAAAGGAAGTCAATCTACCGCATGTGAATGTTATGTCGATGCTCTAAGGAAAGCAGGTACAAAACCCTCAGAGGGTGATACCATATTCATGGTTGGAAAAAAGAAACACATGCTTGAAAATCCATTTTTAGGAAAGCAAGTATCTGATGGTGTAAATGATAGGTTGAAAGAGCGGCCTACCAATAAATATAACTTCCCAACTACTAGTCAAAGCATGAATTTTGAAGTACAAATTAATCAAGCTTTGCTTCGAAAAGGCTACATTCTGCAAAGGTCAACTTGGTCTCTATACTCTCTAGCTGATTAACAAGCAAGGCCTTCTCATTTCTTACCTTATTAAGGTTCTAAGAGAGGGCATATTAATCAGTCTTGACGGTTTGGAGTTTCTATTTGAGGCATAAAATCTCGTTATGAGTTTTAGAAATATAAGTTGTATGGCTCTCCTTGGCCAATTCCAAATCTTTGGAAACCTTCTTAACATTAGCCACCAAGGAAGCTTCCCTTGTAACAAAAGTCTCATTGTCTTTACTCATTTCTTTGTATTTTCTTTTCTCTTTATCAGCCTCCCTCAATTCTTTTTGAAGAGCCTCACATCTCTTCTCAAAAGAATCGACTTTCTTCTTCAATTTGTTGACCACAAAACATAAGTCTCGTACATAGTAGCTCACGAGAGATGAGAATCAATTAGATTCTTCTTTTCCTTAGCGGTAAGCTCTTCTACAACATTCTCCTAGGCAGAGTTTAAATATTATAAAATATATCGAGGAACCTTGGAGACAAAAGCAGTAATATTGACAATGCCTTCGGATCTAGCTCCTCATTAATGTGAGGGAAAAATAGACTTGGGGTCCGTAATTGACTCAGACCCATTTGGCATCTTTCTCTTCTTAGAAGGTTCCCTAGATAGCAATGGAGACCCAGACTCTAAAGGCAAAGGCCTTTGAGTGGGACCAGTAGAAGCGTATTCTTAGAAGGGTTCCTAGATGGTAATGGAGACCCGGACTTCAAAGGCAAAGGCCTTTGAATGGAACCAGTAGAAGCGTATCTCGAACCACTAGCCCCTTGAGGGGAGGAGATCGATAAGATACAATTTTCCCCTAGCGAAAATATGCCTTTAACCTCTTTTGAACTTCCCAAAGGCCAAATTCTTTAGAGAAAGATGAGCCAAAGTTTTCTGGCTCTTGGGAGTAGCATTGAAATAATCTTCTTAGCGGAATGGATATTGGGAATACATGTGCATATAAAACACTTAATATGGAGTTAGCATTCTCTATATCACCATAACTATTAAGAAATAACAACAAACAACAGTCATTAGAATTAAATCTCCAATTACACCGAGCAAGGAAAAGTACTCTTTTTACATAATAATAGAAAAATATGATGAAAGCAGTGACAAAAAGAGGAGTTTGAACCCCGTATTCGTTGAGAATATTCAGATCACAATAAGTCTATGTCATGAAATGCTAAATTCTAATCTCACTCGAACCCTTTCTCAATAACATGGGTAAACAATCAGGGAACATTAAGCAAGACATAAACGCAACATAAAATGGAAGAACCCTGAATAAGAAAGATTTAAAAGGTAACAAAGGAGAACGGAATGACCACATAGCAAAAATATTGCTAAAAAATTAGATAAGGGCACAAAGTAGTAAAAATGAAGGGACGCAAGAAGAATGCCTATATTTATAAGTTCAGGCGAAAGGCTTAGGGCGTCGAATGAATTAATAATAGATATCAACCATTTAAAATCTCTTTATAACCGTAGCCATCAAATATCAATAGGTGTCAGACTTGCATTTGAAAAAGATACAGTTGAGATTGAGGATAGTTAACATGTGTGTTAAATGCCTATGGAATATTAACCTAGAAATACACAAATAAGCATCCTCTAGTGCATGAAAAATCATAACATATCCTGTCAATAAAGCCCACATCAGCTCCCACGAACAACAGAAAGTACAAATAAGTTTGCAAGGTCTCTAAAATACAAGTGCCAGATCTATTATGAATAATCAAATCGAACTTCAAGGATTATTTGCTGATATTCGACCAAGAGAAGAATAAAGCAATCCCGGCTAATAATTTTCATAACTCAAACTGCGAACTTAACAGCTATCCGCGAAGCCTCGACAATATGCAAAGTAATAGAAATATAAAATGATTAACACCAGCTTAGTGAATTATTCCCGTCATCCAGGCTGGCTAGGGCTATTAATACAATACACTTGAGCTAACGAATAAAATGTAACATTCATAACAGAATCGGTTATAAGACAACCAACATTTGTAAAATTCCCTAAATGACCAAATTGTCCCAAGACATAGAGGGAAATCTATAAATACCTTCATGTTTTAAGAGTAAAACATACAATTCAAAAATTTCCCTCTAAAATAGTTATTTCACTTCTTACTCCAAGTTTGGGCATCGAAATTAGTGAGTTTACGAAGAGAAAATCATAGTTAGGTGAGAGGATTTTTTATTCGATTTTTACCATCAACATTGTGTATTTTTAACAAAACGAGAGGTAAGTCATAGAGTTAGACCATGTATTAAAATCTGGCAATTGGATAAAAGTAAAATATACAATTTTATTATTATTGCAGTCATGAATTGAATTTGTAGATAATTTAATGCATTTAATTAATGCTTACTCTGATTCACATAGAGATATAATAGTCAGTTCAACTAGATATGATTGATTGAACTTGAGAAACGTAAATCGATTAAATTAATGAATTCAGCCAAAGACAACATTGGGAATCGGACTTGAGGGGCGAGATTGGGAGGATGACTATGGCGAATTAGCGAGTCCAAATATATTTCAAATATAAGTTAAAAATCATAATTTTTTATTGCACAATTTTGAATTATTTTCTTAGATTTAAAATAATTAGGACAATTATTAAAATTAAACTCCATTTTTTTTATTCGCATAGAAGTTAGGGATATTTTAACTAGGGCTGTACGTGGGTCGGTTCGGTTCCAAAATTTTTGGGTATTTAATAAATGGAACCGTCGGATCCAAATATAATTATGGAACCGTTCGGGTTCTGTTCCGTACTATAATTAAATTTTTTAACATTTATAGCAACACTACATAAATATAACTAATGACATTTCATTTATAACTTTTACAGATTTAATGAGCAAATTCAAATAGTCATCTAGTCATATCAATTATTAAGATATAATTATGGCGGAAGTCAATAATCTTTACAAAAATTACAAATGAATCCCAAACTCCAAAGTATCTCGTATTTAAAATGAGTTAACTGACTATAAAATGAATTGAGNATGGGCTAATGGGCTTTAAAATTTAAATTGTGAAATGATCTGATTTATTTAATTAATTTAGAAAAAAATAAAATAATTCAATTAATTCAATAAAAAATAAAAAAAACTAATTAGTTTCAGCTCTTAGTCTAGACTCGAGACCTGACTCAAACTCATCGGTTCTCGATTCGGGTACCCGTTCGGGTATTTAACTTATGAAGAACCGCTCGGTTCGGTCCGGTTCGGTTCGGAACTTTTGGACACCTCTAGAATTTGGTGAAATAAGGGAGGAACTCACTGATTTGGTAATTTCACGTCTTTTATTTATGTAATTTGTTAGGTTTTAGATGTTTTGTAATTGGCGATTCTGTGAACAAAAGGACTGAAATTGATACATTGTAAAAGGTCAAGGAGTAATGTGCAAATAGTTAAAAGTTAGGTGTTTAGGTTTAAGGTTTCGAGAATGGAAAAAGAAGAAAAAAGGTGTGGATTTTCGCTAGACTGTTGTCAAGGTTTGACTCGAGCTACAAAAGTGAAATATCGTTGTTGGACTGTTGTCAGACCTTCACTCAAGTGAAGGTTATCGCTCGACCGTCTCTGAGCTCTCGCTCGATCGACAAGGTTATATGAAAAAAAATTATTTCGTGATTTCAGGCTTTTTCCCCGGCCCATCTGTTTTGTACCATACCCATAAATACCAAAATACATTTGTACGAAATTTCTTAAGGTTGAACAATTGAGAGAGCTTCATCTGTGATAGATTCATTCTATTTTATTTTTCAACCTTCATCCTTCAGATAGTTTTGGTAAGAAAAACATCATTTCATTAATCCAAATACCACACCACTCTTCCTACACATCTGTCAGAGTTGCTGAAGATCAAAGGAAGTTGACGGGAGTTCCTGTCTATGAAGAACGGGTCATTTTTCATGATCCACGGGAGATAGATGAATTCACAAGGTTTGAAATGCTGTAGGGTAACAGATTCCACTGAGAGCTTTGGCAATAACAGCTAAGGATAGGTGCAGGAGAGCACGGGATCCATAGAGAACTGTAAGGAGTGCAATTGGGAGATTAGATAGTATGAATCGTCTAGTCGGTAGGCTATAAGTTATTAACTTCGTTTATAGTGGATTGACTGGTAAACTGTCTGGATTTTTTTCCAGTTGGATTTCTTCGAGATCATTTTGGTGTTTATTACTGCTTTCGTTATATTAATTTGTTGACCTATGGTTGATGTCTCATTTTGATTATCACAAACAAATCATGTTTATTACTAACAAATTAATTTTAAGTGACCATAGTAATTATTGCACATGAATACATTCGGTGGCACAAAGTTCGAAATCAGGTATTGTGCACGCTATAGCTCAAAATGGAAACAAGAACAAACCATTGAGGCCTTGGAGAATGAAGTTGCATATTCCACAAAAAATTGCCTCTACAAAAATCGAGACACAAGTCGAGGCACCAATCAAGCAACGCATTTCAAGGTACTCGATCTAAGTACTTAGGCATTTCATGATTATATGTAAAGGTAAAACATTTTGATACGTGGTAATGCATCGTGACAAACTCAAAGTTTTGATTCTACAAATTCACGACAAAATGTTTTTACTTGAAAAATATCTGTTTCAAATAAGTAAAAATAGTAACACATATTTTAAATATGACAAATATTTTGAAAAACATTTTAAAACGTACCTCTAGTGCCTACATTTGATCAATATTAAAACGAGGGCGTTACGGGCTAAAATAGGTTGTACAGGACGTCCGCTAAAAATATTTTTTTTTTGCCAACGGTCAAATTTTTCAACGGTCCATTTTTCTGACAAAAGATAACGGCTAAATTGACCGTTGGAATTTTACAGGACGTCCGCTACGATCGTCCTATAAGACATATTTTTGATCATTTGAGTACTATAAATACCTCACTATCTCTCCACTTATACTAACAATTCTTGAGCATTAAAGTGAGGCTTTTATTGATCCCAACCACCTTATTCCCCATTCTTAAAGAGATCAAAAGTATTAAATTGTTGAAAAACGTTTGAGTGATTAATTTGTGAAAAATCCTTTGTTCATCAATAAATTTTTCATTCAACACTTTGAGCTAAACTCATTGCCATCTATTGAAGTGTTTGCCTCTTCTCTTTTTGTTATCAATCTTGATTCTATCATTCATCAAGAAGAGAAGTTATCACTTGTATATTCATTTTGAATTGTGGGTCGTGTTGAGGTCCCGAAAAGTTTAACATTGTAAAAGGATCGGTACTCCTTGGTCATAAGTCACCGGAAGCTTTGTAAAGGGTTGGATTGCACCACAAGTCAATCAACATAGTGAAAAATGCCTTACTCGTGACGGAGAGCATGGTAAAGGGGGACGTAGATCATTGCGTTGGATCGAACCTCCATATTATATCGTTTGCATTCTCTAACTCTTTTACTTAACGCTATTACTTTGTACAAACTTATTTCTATTACCTACGTGTCCATTTACGTTTGAATTATTTTATTATCATTTGTGTGAACTTTAGTTTTAAATCTCGTATTGTTATCGAAAAAGTTTTAAAAACCAATTCACCCCCCTCTTGGTTAGCCAATCTTGGGCTTTCATAATTGATCATACAAACTGCGGTATTCAAACTTAGGACTAAACTGACTTGTATAAATAATCATCTAGAAAAGAATTAAAAAGTGATATGTTGCTATTTAATTCGTTAATAATTTTAATTCCACATTATACACCTATTCACCCCCCTCTAGGTATTGTTAGGGTTGAACTTCACATTTTTCATTTAGTATCAGAGCCTTAAATCGATTCTTGACCCTTATCATATTATTCTAGATGAGTCAGTCTTTGTCCGTGCCTTCATACTTCGACGGAAGTAATTATGCTTATTGAAAAGTTCGAATGAGAGCTTTCCTTAAAGCGTTGGATGAACGTATTTGGATTAGCGTTCAAAATGGGTGGGCTCCACCTACAACAACTGTTTGAGGTGTAGTCACACCCACTAATATCTCACTGTGGACCAAAACTAATTTAGATAAGTGTAATTGGAACAGTAAGGGCCTTCATGCCCTGTTCATGGCTGTGTCTGCTGAGGAGTTCAAGCGAGTGTCGATGTGTGAAACTGTCAAAGAAGTTTGAGATATATTAGAAAACACTCACGAGGGAACTAAACAGTTAAAACTCTATACTGCAGATGTTGACCACTAAGTTTGAAGAGATTAGAATAAAGGACGATGAATCGTTCGATGAATTCTATACAAAGCTGAATGATATAGTTAACTCTAGCTTTACCTTATGTGAAAAGATCCCTTAAGTCTAAAATTGTTAGAAAAGTCCTAAAAAAAACTGCCCGAAAGGTTTAGATCTAAGATCATTGCGATAGAAGAAAGTAAGGACTTAGATGCTGTTAAGACTGAAGAACTCGTAGGATCACTTCAAACTTATGAACTCACTGTCTCACAGCCTAAAAGGTTAAATCCATCGTCATTAACACTGTTAGAGAAGAGGAGAGCGAGTCCACTAATATTGAGACCCTTAGGGACGACGAAATAGCTTATTTCGTTAAAAAAATCCAAAAGGTGATGAGGAATAGGAGAAAGCCTAGGACTCCCGTTAAGAAATCTAAATCTGTCCAATACCATGAGTGCAATAGGTATGGTCACATTAGGAGTGAATGTCCTAATTTGAAGAAGAGTTCGGGTATAGAACGTTAAGGCTTTTGCCTTGACGATGAGTGATAAGGAGTCAGATTCCAGTTCTCAGAATGAGACATCTAGCGGTGAAGATTAACACAATTATATGGCATTCAACACGATCATTGTAATCGAATCTGATCGTGAGATTGAGAAGAGGGAAATGGAGAATGAGAGTAAATGGTTCGAAGATCAGAAAAATTGTTGCGTTGCCCATCTTGCTCTTAAAGCTTAAAATAGCTCCATGTGGTATCTTGACAGTGCATGTTCAAGACATATGTGTGGTGACAAAGCCTTGTTCTCTTCTCTGGATGAGTGGAATGACGGTGTAATTACATTTGGAGATAGAGCTACTGCACTGATCTAGGGAAAAATGTATTGTTAAAATTGTTGGACTACCTGTCATCTCAGATGTGCTTTATGTGAAAGGGTTAAAGTACAATTTGTTGAGCATCAGTCAAATCTTTTATGCTGATTTTGAGGTTAGCTTTCTCCAGAAAAGGTGTACCGTGTATGATTCGACTGGTAATGTTGTTCTTGAAGGTGTAAGAACCTCCGATAATTGTTATAGTGTTTTATCTAATTCTAGCTACGTTTGTAGTAGTGCCTAGATCAACATTACTGAGTTGTGGTATCAACGGCTGGGTCATATGTACCATAACAGTTTGTCCAAATTTGCCAAGAAGGAAATTGTCAATGGCCTACCCAAGCTAGAAAATACTAATACCACTGTTTGTGGTCCGTGTTAACAAGGTAAACAACTTAGAGTGCCTCACAAACAAACCTCTAAGATCTTGACAACCAAGGTGCTTGAACTACTCTATATGGATGTAATGGGACCATCTAGGACTGAAAGTCTTGGTGGTAAAAGATATTTTCTGGTTGTGGTTGACGATTTTTCTCGATATACTTGGATTGAATTGCTGAGAGATAAAAATGAAGTGTTTGGTCTTATCATCTCATCATGCAAGAGACTTAAAAATGAGAAAGGATATTATGTTTCCAGAATTTGTAGTAATCATGGAAAGGAGTTTGAAAAATCGAATTTTAAGAACTTCTGCTTGGAGGGGGGGGGGAATCAAGCATGAGTTCTCATCATCGATCACTCCACAATAAAATGGGATAGTTGAAAGAAAAAAACGTGCTTCAATAAATGGCTAGGACTATGTTTCATGGTAATGGACTAGTAATGCATTTTTGGGGTAAAGCCATTAATACTGCGTGGAACATAGTTAACAGAGTCTATCTGAGACCTAAAAATGAATTGACACCATATGAGATCTGGAAGGGTAAACGGCCTACTGTTAAGTACTTACGTGTGTTTGGCAGTAAGTACTACATTCTGAGAGATAGAGAAAATTTGGGAAAGTTCGATTCCAAAAGTGATGAGGGAATATTTTTAGAATACTCCAAAAATAGTCGGGCTTATCGAGTGTACAATAATTTCACACGTGTTGTTATGGAATCTATTAATGTGGTGGTAGATGATGCATGTTGCGAGGGGGAGATTGGTAGAGATTGTGCTGAGCTAGATCAGTTGAATATGGTCCAGACAAGGTAAAACCTAAGGAAGCTTCAGTTCCTGATCCCCTACGCACATCGAATGAGTTAGTTGCTTCCAATAAGGAGTCTACTTCTGATGATGAAACTAAACCACATAAAGAACATTCATCCAGAGTGAAGTCGAATCACCCTAAAGATAATATAATTGGTGATTTAGAAGAAGGTATGAGACTTCACAAGAGGGTTTTGAATATCCTGTCATATGCGAGCTATATGTCTCAGATTGAGCCGAAAAAGGTGGAAAAAGGTCTTTGGGATGAATGTTGGGTAAATGCTATGCATGAAGAATTAAATCAGTTTGTGGGAAACAAAGTGTGAGATTTAGTTCTTAGGCCTGATGATTGCAACGTTATAGGTACTAAGTGGATATTCAANAATCAGTTTGTGAGAAAAAAAGTTTGGGATTTAGTTCCTAGGCCTCATGATTGCAATATTATAAGTCCTAAGTGGATATTCAAGAATAAAATTGATGATCAAGGTACCATAACTAGAAATAAGGCTAGGTTAGTTGCCTAAGGATACACTCAGGTTGAAGGTGTTGATTTTGATGAAACATTTGCCCCGGTAGCTAGGCTTGAATCTATTAGAATCTTTCTAGCTATTGCCTACACCTTAGGTTTCAAACTATACCAAATGGATGTCAAGAGTGCCTTCCTGAATGAAATTCTTCCTGAAGAAGCCTATGTGGAACAGCCTAAAGGGATCGTTGATCCGAAGTATCCTCACTATGTGTATTGGTTGAATAAAGCCTTGTATGTGTTGAAACATGCTCCTAGAGCTTGATATGATAGGCTTACTACATATATCTTGGAACATGGTTTCACGAGAGACAGTGCTGACAGGACCCTGTTTATAAGACAAATTGAGGATGCCATCACCATAGCTCAGATCTATGTGGATGACATTGTCTTTGGTTCTCCCGTTGATTTTCTTGCTCATGAGTTCGCTGAGTATATGAAGCAAGAATTTGAGATGAACATGATTGAAGAACTAACATACTTTCTTGGTCTTCAAGTCAAGCAGAATGATGAGAGATTATTCATATCTTAATCGAAATACACTAAGAATCTCGACAAACGTTTTGGACTAGACAACAAGAAATATACTAGAACTCCTATGAGTACAAGTGTTAATTTAGGCCTCAATCCTACGGGTAATAGTGTTGATCAAACATTGTATAGGAGTATGATAGGTAGCTTACTTTACCTCACTACTAGTAGACCTGACATAGCTTTTAGTGTTGAGGTTTGTGCGCGTTTTCAAGCTGATCCTAAGGAATTACACATGAGCACTGTACGACGTATTATTAGATATGTCAATGGTACTGTTGATTATAGAATCATGTACTCTCGGGATTCTACTCTTGATCTTGCTGGCTATTCCGAGGCTTTTTTTTAAGTTGGTACCAATCTCGTTGTTTGGATGAGTAATAAATAAAATTCTATCTCATTATCCACAGCAGAGGCTGAGTATATTTCAGCAGGAAGTTACTACATTCAACTACTCTGGATGAAGCAGATGTTGAGTGACTATGAGATTGAACATGGAACTATGACTATATTTTGTAATAATACATGTGCTATTAATATTTCGAAAAATCATGTTCAACACTTTCGAACTAAACATATTGATATTAGGCATCATTTTATTCGGGAGCTTGTGGAAACTCAAACGATTACTCTTGAACATATTTTCACTGAAAATCGATTAGCTGACTTATTCACTAAACCGTTGGATGGGCTTCAGTTCGAATCTCTTAGAACAACTATTGGTCTTTGTGTGCCTCATTGACTAAGTATAATTGATACATACTCGTATTATACTATTTTGTGACATTAAGTAAAGCATGCATCATGTTTATTTACTTATATGTTCTCGTGCAATAATTACCTTCTGTTCTATACGTTTTTTCTGTATGANCAGCAGGATATATAACATTCTTGAACTTGTAAGTTGTGATCATACATGGGTTTAATCGATAAGCTGTAATAAAGTTTCCATTGTTGGCTTGGGTTATTTATGGAGTACTTAGTATATGTGTCTTCATATACAATCTGCACTGTACACACTATGATATTGATAGTGAGACTCTACCGCATGCTTAAGATTTGGGATGACAGTTACATGTTAGTAGGGTGACTTTGAACATGAATTGACCAATTTATTTAGACCTAAACTTGAGATTATCCCTACAATAATAAATAAATATATGAAAAAGAAAAATTAAAGGAGCTCAATATCTTATGCTACTTTTCGAAGCCTACTTGACTTGAGTGATTAAGCTTGAGGGATTTCTCATAGCTCGGTGCCTATAGTCAACTGACTTGGGTTAACCGACCTAAAGCTCGTTATAGGGGTCATGATAGTCACTTAATGAAAAGAAGCCTACACTTAAGATTAAAAATATATACATGAGCATTCATTGTTACGATTGTGATATATGACAAGTTTTTTTATGCTAAAAGTCAGGGGCAGAAAACACATTATCTATAAAAATGAGTTTTCATATGTAGGTTATATTGTGCTTTGCTGGTTTGACTTTCATAAGTAGAAAAATATACTTATTAGAAGTGTTGTTTTGCAAGTCCTTTCTCACGAAATTAAGGTTTGGAATCCTACTATCAGAGAATTAGTGACACTTAACACATATGGGTCACCTATATCATTTACTCCATGGGTAATTTGAGTTAGATTTGTGGTAAAGTTTATTGTTCGTTGCATATACTTATGACTACTTACACTTACTTTATTAAGATGTTGCATGTATGCGTTATACTTTGTCATTTTATGACAAAAAAGGGAGTAGAAAAGAAATCACAAGAGCTTCTCAAATTGCATATCATTGTGTTTTGCATTTTATATCTAAGGGGTTGTTGGGGTGAGACATAAATACATTTACCTACCGCTTTAAATCATTGAAAGTTTGCAGTAAGGAGGAGTAAGTGCATATTTAACTTCATTTTCGCTAAATTAAATTTTTGATATTTTTATAGTGTCAATGTTTTGTTTTGGTATGTTGGGTTGCATTGATACTATGTCTTAGTTTAGCTTGTGATATAAAACTGAAAAATATGCTTTATAAGTTACAATGCTAAATGATTCTTACACTTAAACTGTTTGAACTATATTTATTATTGATCATGTTTTTCACATATTTTACACTGGGTATTTGAGGTGTCTATTTCAGGAAATCGGTACAGAACCATGAAATCAAGATTTCGTTCAAAACAGTTTTTTGTTGAAGTTTGAGTCTGTAATTTTCATTTAATTATTACCTTGACTTAGATTGTAGTTTTGCCACAGAATACCAAAGGGGAGTTTGTTAGGTTTTAGATGTGTTATAATTGGCGATTCTATGAACAAAAGGACTGAAATTGATATATTGTAAAAGGTCAAGGAGTAATGTGTAAATAGTTAAAAGTTAGGTGTTTAGGTTTAGGGTTTCGAGAATGGGAAAAGAAGGAAAACGGTGCGAATTATCGCTAGACTGCCGTCATGGTTTGGCTCGAACTACAAAAGCAGAAATATTATCTTTGAACTGTCGCCAGGCCTTCGCTCGAGCGACAGACGTCGCTCCACCGTCGCTGAGCTCTCGCTTAAGCGACAGGGTTATACGAGAAATTTTTATTTCACGATTTCAATGCATTTTCCCCAGCCCATCTATTTTGTACCCTACCTATAAATACCAAAACACATCTGTACGAAATTTCTTAAGTTGAACAATTCAGAGAGCTTCATCTGTGAGAGAT
>CAIGRF010164971.1:5098-34759 GCA_903798235.1 Fraxinus ornus
CCCCCTATTGGAGGGGCGTCGGGTGGGCCCGGCGCCCCTCCAATAGGGGGGCGCCACTTGGCCCTTAAGTCATCCATGTAGTGCACCATGGAGTCAGTGTAGCATGGTCCATACTTGACAAAGCCGAAGTCTGTGTAAATATGTGCGGAATGGGAAGAGCCCAAGCATTGGGGATCACGTGACTCCAAACTTTTGAGATTTTTTGTTTTTATAAAATCATGTTTGGTATTGATTGAAATTTAAATTTAATCTAAATCAAAATTAACAATTAATTTTAATAACATATTTTATGGAATCCATAATTGTTACTTTTATCAAAATTTATTGAAAAATTGATTTTAATCTCCAACAAATATAGGCAAAATCACAATAAATTTGAATTTTTCTCTTACTCTCTTTTTCTATTTTCCTCGTGCCTTTTAACAAAATCTTAACCCTTTAAATTTTTTAAACTTTGTATATAATTTCTCTACAAATTATCACGTGACCTCCCAACTTTTGAGATTTTTTTTATAAACTTTTATCAAAATTTACTAAAAAAATTGATTTTAATCTCCACCAAATATAGGCAAAATCACAATATATTTGAATTTTTCTCTTTTCTCTTGCTCTCCTTTTCTCTTTTCCTCGTGCATTTTAACAAAATTTTAACTCTTCAAAATTTTTAAACTTTGTATATAATTTCTCTACAAATTATCACATTTACTACAAATATTCACATTCCAATCAAATTTTCAAGTAATTAGAACCTAAATTTGCATTTTCTCCTATCAAACTGTGTTTATAAAACGTGTTCGAACTCATTATATCAAATTTGACTTATATTTAACGAATTATGTTTATTTGATTGATTATTAATATTGAATATTAGTTATATATTTTTCTTTTCGATTACTTGAATCGATTGTTTGTGTCAAATACATTATAACATTTTTAAATATAAATATATATTTACTTGAATCGATTGTTTGTGTCAAATACATTATAACATTTTCAAACATAAATATATATTTTCTTGTGATGAACAAAACATTAATAAAATGACTTTTCGAAATCAAATGGATGAAAATGATTAGTAAAATATTAATGAATAAATGTTTTTTTAAAATATAAATTTGCATTGTCTCAAATCAAGTATGAATCATTCAAAAATCAATAACAAAATATTCAATTTGTACAGGGTTTGATTGTGCCCCTAACCTAAAATATCTACGTCCGCCCCGAGACTATGGATCCTATAAAGGCTTTGTTATTAATTATCAACCTAATTAATCCTAACTTTTACTTGAACCAACTAAAATATTCATTGATTTTGTGGTTAAAAAAGAAGAAAAAATTATTGATGTGATGAAAAATATTATTTTATTAAAAAATATACAGTTGAAAATGAGTGTAAAAATGAAAATGAAAATTTTAATGAATAAGAAGTGAGGAATCAATTGGCTACCTATGCCTGCATGTGCCCATTGGTCTGAATGCCTTATCAGTTGACACCCACAGTTTTTATCCATCAATCAATTAAATGGCACAACACCCCCATACTCCGCCAAAATAGAACCAGTGGGCCTTCTGTCTACACTCACCCCCCTCCCACCCCCACCCAAAAAAATAAATAAATAAATAAAACCCATAAACATCACTGAACACCCACGAGTGAGTCCCATTTTTTGGGTAATATTTAATTCACATGGAGCCTTTATTTATGTGAGTATATGTACAAATTTTGGTAAAATAATTTTTGTACAAGCAAAAATTTTCCTTCTGTAAACCTTCCAGTTTCTAAACACTGATCCACATTGAATCCCAAAGAAATTTCCTAACTCGGCCCGACCTGCCCCCCTCACAACAAGGGGGGCCACGATTATTTTATTGAATTATGCTAGAATAACATAATGCTCTACATAATGCCTTACATAATGGTCAAGTGGCGGCCCCTTATTAGGGGGGCGCCTGTGGGCATTATGTAAGGCATTATGTAGAGTATTAGGTACATGTAGACTAATTCTATTTTATTTATCGTGGGCCCTCCCATCATATGAGGGGAGTGTAACACCCCCGTGTACGAATGAATTAATCCTAATGGTCTTTCATTATGGGAAAAGTCAAGTGTATATTCTTCGTACACATCTCTCTCACATGTGTGTGGGGCTCACAATGTGTCCCACATTACGGGCCCCACACACACATGAGAGAGATGTGTACCAATGATGTAAATGTAACATGATTCTTTTGCTATTGCACAACACCCCATTATCTACTGTCCAAAACAGAACCAGTCGGCCTTCTGTAATCCTTCCAATTTCTAAACACTAAGAAAATTTCGATGTACAATCCCCATAATAAGGGGTTGCATCGGAATTGTACATTAGGGTGTACACATATTGAAACCCCCACATTGCGAGCCCCACACACATGTGAAAGAGATGTATACTAATGATGTAAATGTAGCATGATTCTTTTGCTATTGCACAACACCCCATTATCTACTGCCCAAAACAGAACCAATCGGCCTTCTGTAATCCTTCCAATTTCTAAACACTAAGAAAATTTCGATGTACAGTCCCCAGAATAAGGGGTAGCATCAGGAATTGTACACTAGGGTGTACACATACCGAAACCCCATTACAATCGACATGTGTCTATATCCTTCTGCTCCGCAAAACCCTCAAATTCCTAATCCATTAACCTCTTTTGACCCACAGAATTGCGTACGCCACACACCCCCTCTCAACTTTCAGCTATTTCAAGAAATCTTCTGTTACTTTCTTGTTTCACTATATATATGATTCTGCAAAAACCCACTTATCTGATTTTATTATCTGAATCATTTCTTGTTTCCAAATGATCAGCTTGGAATTTCTGGTGAGGAAACGCTGGATCTTTTTGTGCGTGCTCATTTTCGCTCTTTAATCTGTTAGCGAAAACGCAAAAAATATTATCCCACTTATTCTCACTCTCTAATAGTTTTATAAATATACCCATAGGAACCATTTTGGGATTTTTCTAGAATTTTAAGCTCAACCACTTTGAAGTCTTGGAAAATTAGGACAAGGTTCTGGTTTAGTTTTTATTATTATTTTTTTTTTAGAGTTTCCCCTTTTTATTTCTTTTGGAAAATTAGATACTTTTTGTATATATCTATGTATATGAATGCATTTTAGGCTTTTTCTGATAACAGATGCTGAAGATAGTCAGTTAGGGGATTGGATTGGATTAGATTTTATTTTTTTATTTGAGGGTTTCTGTTTTGGAGAAATTGGAAGTGGCGAAAATGAGTTTAGGTGCGGCTGAGGAAGTTTCAGCCTCGAAAATTCCTCTTCCGGCTGATATAGATTGGAAAATGTTGGATAAATCCAAGTTTTTCTTACTGGGGGCATTGGTATTTTCAGGCGTTTCTGGCACTCTTTATCCGACTGTAGTGTTGAAAACGCGTCAGCAAGTGAAGTTGAATCAGATTTCTTCTCTGAAAATGGCAAGTTCCATTTTGAAATTCGAGGGATTCAAAGGATTTTATAGGGGATTCGGGACTTCCCTTATGGGAACGATTCCTGCACGCTCCCTTTACATGGGGGCACTTGAAGTTACAAAGAGTAATGTGGGCAAGGTTGCTATTGGTCAGTTGGGATTATCCGAGGCCTCGGCCTCTGCTATTGCCAATGCTGCTGCAGGCCTAAGTGCAGCAACGGCCGCGCAATTGGTTTGGACACCTATAGATGTTGTGAGCCAGAGACTGATGGTCCAAGGTGGTGCCCATGGTTGTTTAGTTGGCTTGAAAACGTACAATGGTGGGATTGATGCATTTAGAAAGATTATATATGCTGATGGAGTGAGGGGATTGTATAGGGGATTTGGGTTTTCAATATTGACTTATGCGCCTTCCAGTTCTGTGTGGTGGGCTTCTTACTCTATTGCGCATAGGTTGATTTGGGGATGCATAGGAAACAATGGCTGCAAGAAGGACGAGAGTTGTTATAGGTCGGATGGGAAAGCAATGATGGCAATTCAGGGGTTGAGTTCTGCATTCGCTAGTGGGGTGTCGGCTTTGGTTACGACGCCTCTTGACACTATCAAAACGAGGTTGCAGGTTTTGGATGGAGAAGGGAGTGGGCGTGGTCTAGCTCCAACAGTTTTACAGACGATGAGGAACTTGGTTAAGGAAGGTGGAGTAAGTGCTTGTTACAGAGGTTTAGGTCCTAGGTGGGTTTCAATGTCGATGTCTTCAACGACCATGATCACCACGTACGAGTTTCTCAAGCGGCTATCGGCTAAAAATCAAGAGAGTTTTGCTTGATGAGTTTCATGTGCATTGAGCAGTGGAAGAATATAAAGCCAAAGTTTTATGTAATTTCTGCCCGTGTTGGCCTTGCTTAATTGTATTCCAGTGTTAATGTGTAAAAATGTAGAATGCCTGGTAGTTCTTATTATCAAGTTCAATGTCTCCTACCGCTCCCCCAGTGAAGAAGTATTTAAGCCGGAAAATGAATTTGGCCTGCAGACTTGAAAAAGTAAAATTCCAACGAGGTGCTTTGATGAAAAAAGACTAATATTAGTAAAACTATTGCAGCCATTGCACAATCTCAAGTTAGTAGATTAATAGGCTTCCCTCTTTACAAATATCATTCAATCGTTCTCATCCAAGAATTTCTGCGTGCATATTGCAGAAACATATAGCTGCATACATTATTAGTACGTTGTTGTTATTTTTTTTGAAAAGGAGTACAAGGCCTCATTCGGTTTGCTATTCGCTTAATTGATAGTGTTGCTATCATGAAAGAGTAATGTTATATAGCTCGATTGGCGAACAAGACTATGAGCAATGGTATTCATCTAGACTGACAATCAATTTTCTTATTTGTCAATTATGTGATTAAACATCTTAATTACGTCTAAGAAGTTCAAATCTACACCAACAGTTTAGATGACTCGTATTATGCATAATTTAACGGTGTTCAATAATTTAATGTCATTTCATCGACATCTAGATTGGTTCTTGGATTAGGTAGCATCGAAGGTGACAAATCTATTGATACGCATGCGGACTCAGCTCATCCCAACTTGATTCGTGTATGGCTCAAACTCATTTAGATACGAATAATGGACCTAACCGCCAACGCGATTGCCTTTCTCAATTTGATGTTTGACTGCGGGTAGGGATGACAACGGAGCGGGGCGGGGCAACCTCCCCTATCCTCCCCCGCAATTCCCCGCCCCATTACCCATTTAAGGTAAGGCAAGGCGGGGCGCGACCCTTGCCCCGTTTAGTACCTCGTTTAATTTTTAATTTTTAAAGTTTTTGATAACTTATTTTTATTAACCCCATTCTTTAGACTTAAACAAATAATTATTAGTTGTCATTTTCTATTAGAACTAATGAAATTTTGTGAAATTTTTCATTTAAAGTATTGAATTCTAAAAAAATTAAACGGAACAGGGCCACCTGTTACCCGTCCCCGCCCCGGGACAAAATTCCCTATCTTGTCCCTGACCC
Organism: Fraxinus ornus; assembly: GCA_903798235.1. Taxonomy (NCBI): domain Eukaryota; kingdom Viridiplantae; phylum Streptophyta; class Magnoliopsida; order Lamiales; family Oleaceae; genus Fraxinus; species Fraxinus ornus. The sequence continues at coordinate 10,587 of CAIGRF010164971.1, forward strand.
GAATACCCTATTAAGCGGGTTATCCCTACCCCGTTCAGGGCCGGACCCCCCGGGTATCGGATTTGTCAGTTTTTTTGTCATCTCTAACCGTGGATGGGGGTGGATGGGTAAACTTGATTGAGGTAGATAATTTTTTATTTATTTTTATTTTAAGTTTAATTATTTAATTATTTGAAGTTTAATTTGTCTGTACTTTTGAAAAATTATAGGATTTACATTTTAAATTTTTTATATTGTTTTACTACTTTCTTATTTTTGTTTATTTAAAGAGAACTGCAATTTCATCATTCAATGGTCAAAATTGACGGCATGACGAAGTATGCTACATAATTTAAAGGTTAATGTGAATGAAAAAAAAAGTTGAGGATAGATTTGTTACATTTCACCAAGGTAGGAGGTGGAAAGTGCAAATTCCCAAAAAAATGTTGTCATAAATTATTTATTTATTGTTATTTCCGTGTGTGAGGTCTTCTAGTACGGTGTAATAATACACTCGAATTCACCTTATTTCAATTCCCCATAATCTTATCTCTCCTAATTCAATGTGGCCTTCAAAATGTGCTCCGAGACATAATTGACAGTAAAATTGAACAAGATTAAACAATACAATAAACAAAATTTTAATGTCTTTTCCTTCAATAACATTGTCCACTACAGTTCAATCTATCTTATCCAACAGGCCATCAAGAGACTACTTGGATGAAATTGACACGCAAAATGAGGAACCAGACCAATACAAGGATTGTTTTATGCTGATAAGTGCTTGCTGTTTAATAATTATCATTATAACCCAATGTTTTGGCTCATGCTCTTACGTACTATCCGGAGTAAACAAAAATTCATCTAATCTCAGATTGCTTTGTGCCAGTGGAACGTGTTTACAGCTTCAAATCATTTTGCAAAATCTCTTTTGCAGCAGTGAAATTCTCTTGCCTCAACAGCTATTTTCAACTTATGACATCATCGACTTGCATGACCAAAATCTCAATAAATCCAAGAAAAAAGGTATGATCATATAAAAATTATAGGAACAATCAACTTTAATGAATAATTCAAAGGCTTTTAAGCAAGAAGTATACATTATATAAGTTCAATAGGTAAGGCTTGAATCTTTCAGCCAATATTTTCTCTTTTCCTAGACAGTTAACGCTATAATATCAGAAATGATAACTTCATTTGGAGCAAGGCGGAAATCAGTTTTGAGGCTTTAAAGTTTAAACAACATGCAGAGAATCTCTCTCCACAATCTCCACATCGAGATGGTTTTCCTTCGCAAAGTTAAGCCTATCCCGTATTGCAGTAGCTTCAGCATTCTCAACTGAAAGAAATCCCAGCACTCTTCTTATGACCAGTACAACTCCAGGATGATCCCGAATAACAGCCCCCATTTGGAAAACTTTAACTCCACTTTGCATGGCTGCATCTGTATTAGCTTCAATCTCCCAACTAATGGCAGAACCCACATGACCCTGCTTTGATTTTGAATTGAATCCTGCCTCCCATCACCATCCAAAGGACAGGCCTGCCCCGGCTTCCTCAATGAACCATTCACCTCATAAGATCCATGTTATGCAGCCGATAGTTGCTAGTACAAGTGAGGTGCACTTACTACAAATTCCAGCCAATAAGTCCCTGATGTCGTCCACGGAGCTAAAAAGTTTAGAATTAAGCTCCTTGCACATTCATTTTGAACACCTTGGTGTACATTCTATGATGCGTTAAAAATCTAGCCATTGATATATAAGTGTTATTCAAATCAATGGCTAGATTGCCTGCCAAAACATAGAATGTCAACCAGAGTGTCAAACTACATGTACATAGCAGGGTTGAAAAGTTTAATAACACCTCACGTGCAACTGGACACCAAAACAAGGCATGAAGAGAGGGCTCCACCTGTTACACACGCATTGCTGGCAGTCACTCGATAAACACCTATTTATTAAAGAAGACTGAGTTAGTCCTAAAGCCGAAAGACGAAGGCAGCCACAACGGTCAAGGGCCTTTTTCATCGTGTTTGGGAGACTACTTAGGATAAATTATTCAGCAGACGACTCGCATAGGGATACTGATAGCTTGGGAGAGATATTCTTTGGCGAGGTCTGCAGGTAGAGAAAGACTGGCCTCCCGAAGAATTTACCCCAATGGTGATTGGGGAAGTGCTAGACCACTCTTTATCTAGCTGATGTCTACTCCTAAAGCGAGAAAACTAGATGAATATGACCACTTATGAAAGTAAAAGGGGTTGGGGGTGGGGGGGTGTTTAAAGCAAACAAAAAAGGAGCCTTCACGATCTGCCTTAAAGTTCACTCCAGTTGGCAAAGCCACATTTAAAATATGCTACATAAACACACAAGCCTTAAGGAATGCTAGCATTTTCCACCATGGGGCATCACTCCAAGCACTAGTACCCATTGAGTCCGTCCCTACATCAATCAAGAACCTATATCCAGTTCCGACTGTACAAACACCTTGGAGTTCATAATGCCAAATTATGCTGTTATCCTTTTGCCTACCACCAAGTGGAATAGATAGTATAGCAGCTGCCTCCGGGGGCACAAAAATCTCCTCAATTCTTAATCAAGTTCGCTATGGCAAAAGGACTTTGGCCTTGTGCAGCCATGGGTCATCAAATACATTCATCGCACAGCGCAGAGGATTTAGAGATCAACCTCCACACTTTTATCGACTGAACTTTTAGGATCCATTACTTGAAATACATCGATGATCCCCATTTCTACACAATATCTTGTTTAAAACCCTTCGATAATATTCCACGTCACTCACAGGGAGAACGTTTCTCAACTGCTCGAAAAGATTTTTCACGTCAGATGCCCTCCCAATTGCAAGCAATTCCCCACAAAGAATTGCAAAGCACTCCAGATTGATCACATATTTTGCATCAATCATCTTCTTAAACAGCCATATTGCCTTATTTATATCTCCATTTTCACAACATGCTTTAACCAAGAAACTGTACAATGTAGCATCAAGGCCATGGCCATCCTGAAGCATATCATTAACAAGCATCTCGACTTCTTTCATCCTTCGTTTAGCACTCACAAGGCCGATTATCACCACATTATATGATAAAAAGTTCGGAATGCAACCCATTCGGGGCATATGTTTCAAAAGGAGAATTGCCTTATCAAGTTCTTGTAGCTGGACAAGACTCCTCAAGACAGCATTAAAACCCGCAACACTCAAATTAATGCCTCTAGCCCTCATTTCCCTTAGCAGGGCAAACCCTTCATCTGGCCTTCCCAACTTGCAGTACTCATTCACAACAATAGAATATGACTTTCCATCAAGACTCATACCAAGACTAACCATTTCTTTAAAAAATTGAATAGCCTCGTTAGATCTCCCAGCAATGCAATAGCCCCTCAACAAACTTGTACAAGTCGCAACATTATCCCTCACTCCACTCAACCTCATCCTAGTCATCATTCTCCTCGCCTCATCAAGATTTCCTTGCAAGCACAACCCATTGATCAAGACATTGTATGTCAATACATTAGGTGCACAACTCCCCCGTTTCACCATTTCATCAAAACACTTCATAGCATTTTCCACCTCCCCTTTCTTGCAGTACCCATCAATCAAAGTAGTATAAGTAACCACATCAGGCAAACAAGTCTCATTCAGAACCATCTCGTCAACAATTTTTCTCGCATTTTCCACAAAATTTTTCTTGCAAAACCCATCGATAATAGTATTACAAGTAACCAAATTCCTTTCCAGAGGCATTTCATCAAACAGTTTCCAGGCATCATCCAGCCTGCCCACTTTACACAACCCCTTTATCATTATTGTGTAAGTGGAAACATCAGGTTTCACAACACCCTCTTTAACAATCTGTCCAAAATACCCCCAAGCTAAATCAACCCTATTGGCCTTAACAAGAACACCCAAAAGGGCATTATAGGAAAATAAACAATAACCAAATTCCCTCTCCTTCACTTGATGTAAAAGCTTAACAGCCCACTTCAAATGGCCTAAATCACCATGAGCTTTAATAAACTTTCCCACCATAAAATCCGAAAATCTGTCATGGGATTTCAGTAATTCCGCTGCTAAGGAAAATAATTTGTGTAAAATGAGTTTATCAGTTATGGCAATGTAGGAAAAATGATTGTGGGTGTAGTTGTTTGAGTTCGAGCTCAGGCAAGAGGCCCAGTTGAAGAAGAAAAGGGCATGGTAAGGGCTTGTTTGGCTTTTGATGGTTTGGATGACTAAGGTTGGGGTTAAGTATGGAGAGAAGTGGTTGAGAAGTGAACGGTCTGGGTTTTGGTGGGTGTTGGGGTGTTGGGGGTTCAAGGACTGGAGGAGAGAGGTTATACTGGTGATTAGCCAGAGAGGCTGTGCGAGTCGGTGGCTTGAGGCCGCGGCGGTGACGGTGGTCATGGCTTGACATCCACCATTGCCAGCGGTGGAACAGAAAATAAAGGGTGAAAAACGCTAGAGGTCACCCAACTTTGGGAAAGATTTCATTTTAGTCACTTAGTTTTTTCGTTTTAAATACTACAATAGTTAAATTTTAATTTCGATTCATTTTAAAGATTTTGTCACAAAATTTAACAACTTTTATCGTGTTAGTTAGACAACTACACGAACTTGCAATTTTAACACGAACATCACCTGTCGTGTAATTGAAGTACAATTTAACAAAGGCAAGCGCGTTAAAATTTGTGGGGACTAATCATTTACCGACAACTCACAATAGGAAGGTGGGGACTACATCTTGGAGTTTTTTATTTATGTGGGGCCCGTGTGCATGTGAGAGGGAGTAAACAATTCGATAAATTAAATTATGTACAAATATCTTTACCCTTTAACAAAATGAGGATTACATAATTATGTTTTTTACATTTAAAAAAAGTTAAAAAACATTGCTTGCAATACATGGAAAATGTTGCCAAACACTACTTTTAGGTAAAAACAAAACATAATGTTCAATACATAGGCAAGCGCGTTAAAATTTGTGGTCGTTATTTTACTCTGACCTTGAGAGAGAACTTCGATTCCTCCTCATTCACAAGTCGCCATGAATTTGATGGGAGTTGTCACCCTTTATATTCAGAATTTTTTTCATCATTCTACTATTACTCTTAATATTTCAATTACATATCGGTCTCAATAAGATTTTCATCCAAATTTTTTGTTATCGTGTTATAAATTAAGGGACAGATATTTAACCCTTATTTGGTGCTCATTGTTTTAAAATTCTTTTTCTTCAACATTATTTTCAACCACACATTCACAAAATAAAATATTTTATATGTAAATTCAAAATTTTTCCCTACCTTTTAACCACACAAATTCCTAAAAATAATGTTCAAAACTTTTGTTTTTGTTTTTTTTTGTTTTTTATTTAATTTATATATATTAAAAAGTTATCGTTTTACCCCTTTTAAAATTAGTGAAACGTTGAAAAGAAACTGGTGGTCATGGTGAAATATTATATGTAATTAGATTATGGTGAAACGTTATATGAAATTAGGTGGTCACGGTGAAACGTTATATGAAGTTATGTGATCGTGGTGAAATAAAATTAAATTGGGTGGCTATAATGACACTAAATATCAAATTGGGTGATCATTATAAAACAAAATCAAATTGGGTGGTCATGATGACACTAATTATAAAGTTGTGTGGTTATTAATAAATTTAACCTGAGCTGCACCTAATTTAATGGCATTATATATATTACTGTCAAGCCTGGATCTTGTGAGTCATGTTCAGTGATTTGGATTTGTTGTTTATTTTTATTACATAAAAATGTAATGGGCAAATAATTTTTTTATGTTCCTTCTAATAGACTTCTAAATTGAAATATTCATCAGAGACAAAAATATGTCAATCAACCGATTATTAAGGATAAGAATACAATCAAAAAATTGAGAACTTGAGTGTAAAGGTCGAAAACGTTTCTTATCAATAAAATGTAGCGCACTTAACAAAAATCATGATTACTCTTTCAACGAACTAGTATCTATAGGTTCTATATCTACGTCTACCGGTCCCTACCACCTCAGTATCCCCCATTTACTATTAACAGCATGTTTGGTGACAATTAAAATTGAAAATATAGTCGTTATTGGGTCCCACCCGTTTAATAAAAGTCAATAATAAATCTATTTTCTCAAAATAATGACAATCGAACAAAGACTAACTTATGGGTGTGTTTGAACCACATTATTTTAGAAGAATGTATTCTGGAATAGTAGATTGATGGAGAATGTGTGGTTGAAAAAAAAGTTATTGATGTGATGAAAAATATTATTTTATTGAAGAATGTGTGGTTAAAAATGAGTAGAATAATGAAAATGAAATTTTAGTGTGTACCAAACAGGCTAAATTTGATAACGCTTCGTTAAAATATTACTTCTTCGTACCACCGCACGTGCTTTGTTCAAATACTTCTATGTTGTTGTTGCAGCTTTTGTTCTCCTCAAACTATGTGCCATCCAGCCCTTTTCAATCCCCTCCGCCCTTTCCCACCACCGCCCCTGTTGTTCCATGTCACTCACATACTTGACAAAAAGAGGATAAAATCTTGGTCCTGTTTGAGTCTTGTTTGAGCCATGATTTCTTGTTTATGAAGCCTTTTTAGGACCTTGTATAATGGAGTTCTTCACACTGACACTACACCTCTTCTTCTACAGCAGCAGCAAATAGATTAGAGGTAGCTTTCGTGCTTCTCTCTTTCCTACTAAAGTTTTATTATTGCTCACGATATTATGAATTAGATTACGGGATTGAGTTATAGCATCCAAAAACTATGAGTAAAATGCCTCTGAAATCTATCGTTCCATTTCTTCTCAGATTTTCAGCCTCCGGCGGCACTTTCCAGTTAAAAGGGGAAGGCCCCATGAAATTGTATTTATCTTTTGGCGCCATTTTGTTTTTATATAATTTGCTTTTTTTTTACTTCTTATTTTGATCAAGTGCTTCAGCCTTCATCAAAGAAATGCAACTAGGTTTTATTTTTTCTTTTCTTTTATTTTTATTTTTATTTTTGTTCTTTTTGTTCTTTCAGGGTTACTACGTTTTGGAAAGTAGAAATTTTGAATTTTCATCGAGACTTTGGGAGTTTACGAGCTGATAAATGATAAGACAATAATTATTCATTGCTTTGTGTTTGATTTGGTAGGTTTTTAATGGAAATAAGCATGAAGGAGAACAAGAAAACAGCAAGTGATTTGATTATTAACATCTCTGGAGAGGATAAAGATTCGAAATTTGCAATGTAAGATTCTCCAAAGGATCAAAACTCAAAAACCTCAGTAGATTCACCTTTTACAACATTGAATGATTCGGCTTCTACTTCTCAAAAGCATGTCCAAATGAGTTGCCCTTCACCGGAAATTGCAGGGTTCAGTCAAAGCCCCAATAAGCGTCCTAAAATCCCCACGAATGAGACCCTCACTTCGCGAAAATCACTTTCAAGGTCAGTTTATTCGAAGCCCAACTCAAGATTTGGTGGACCATCCATTCCTATTGATACTATCAAATTTGAAGAAAATGGATATTTGATGCGAGAACATGAAATATCTAGTCGAGCTTCACCTAATAGTAAAGTTGACAATATTTCTACGACTGGTAATACACCGAAAGAGGTTAGTAGGACAGCTTCGATAACTCCAAAGACACTGTTGGTGTCATCTTCTGTGGGTGTTCGATTGGATGATGATGGAGAAATATATAAGAAAGTGGGAAGTAGGAGAAAGTTGAAATATAGGAAAGTCAAAAAGAAGGTTTTGATGGAATGGATTTTGTTTCTCTGCATCCTTGGGTTCTTGATTGCTAGCTTGACTGTGGACAAGGTGCGCCCTTGGAGGGTTGGGGGTTTGAGGATTTGGAAGTGGTGTGTGCTTGTTTTGGTGACATTTAGTGGCAAGTTGGTTTCTAAATGGTTGGTTCATTTTATTGTGTTGTTGATAGAGCTAAACTATTTGTTGAAGAAGAAGGTGTTGTATTTTGTCTATGGTTTGAGAAATAGCGTCCAGGTCTGTGTTTGGTTGAGTTTTGTTCTCGCTACTTGGGTTTTACTGTTCCACGGAGGGGTTGAGGGATCACAGTTTGTCACTCGTATTTTGCATTTCATTAGTTGGACTATTGCTTCATTGCTTATCGGTGCATTCTTGTGGCTCCTGAAGACATTGTTGTTGAAGATTTTGGCATCGTCATTCCATGTCAACACATTCTTTGATCGGATTCAAGAGGCAATCTTCCATCAGTATATTCTGCAGATGCTGTCCGGGCCACCAGTTATGGAGTCAGCTCGGATGTTGGGTAGATCAAGCAGTAATGCTAGTCAATCGAATTTGAATACATGGAAGAAGGGAACGAAAGACAAGAAAAAGGAGAAAATAAACTCCATCAGATGAAAAAAGATAAAGTCTCTACTTGGACAATGAAGATGCTGGTTGATGTGATATCTAATTCGGGTTTGACTACCTTGTCCAGCACAATTGATGAAAGTGTTTACAGAGGTAATGAACAGGAAGATACGGAGATCACAAATGAGGAGGAGGCAATTGCTGCCGCATTTCACATTTTTAGGAATGTAGCTCGCCCTGGTTGCAAGTGAGCACATCCATCTTTTGAAACTTTTTCGTGCGTTCACGTTTATCTTATCACGCCTATGCATTTTTCACCATTACACAACAATTTAATACAGTGGATAGGTACATTGATGAAATGGACCTAAGGAGATTCATGATTAAAGAGGAGGTGGATCTTGTGTTCCCAATGATTGACGTGGCAAACACTGGTCAAATTGACAAGAAAACTTTGACGGAATGGGTGGTACGTGAGATCTTTTCCCACTCTTGTAAATAGTAACTATAGAGTGACCTCAAATTTCTTTGCTCAATTTTAATTTGCTTCTCAAGTCAGAGTAGTNCATCTCTGGAGAGGATAAAGATTCGAAATTTGCAATGTAAGATTCTCCAAAGGATCAAAACTCAAAAACCTCAGTAGATTCACCTTTTACAACATTGAATGATTCGGCTTCTACTTCTCAAAAGCATGTCCAAATGAGTTGCCCTTCACCGGAAATTGCAGGGTTCAGTCAAAGCCCCAATAAGCGTCCTAAAATCCCCACGAATGAGACCCTCACTTCGCGAAAATCACTTTCAAGGTCAGTTTATTCGAAGCCCAACTCAAGATTTGGTGGACCATCCATTCCTAATCCTATTGATACTATCAAATTTGAAGAAAATGGATATTTGATGCGAGAACATGAAATATCTAGTCGAGCTTCACCTAATAGTAAAGTTGACAATATTTCTACGACTGGTAATACACCGAAAGAGGTTAGTAGGACAGCTTCGATAACTCCAAAGACACTGTTGGTGTCATCTTCTGTGGGTGTTCGATTGGATGATGATGAAGAAATATATAAGAAAGTGGGAAGTAGGAGAAAGTTGAAATATAGGAAAGTCAAAAAGAAGGTTTTGATGGAATGGATTTTGTTTCTCTGCATCCTTGGGTTCTTGATTGCTAGCTTGACTGTGGACAAGGTGCGCCCTTGGAGGGTTGGGGGTTTGAGGATTTGGAAGTGGTGTGTGCTTGTTTTGGTGACATTTAGTGGCAAGTTGGTTTCTAAATGGTTGGTTCATTTTATTGTGTTGTTGATAGAGCTAAACTATTTGTTGAAGAAGAAGGTGTTGTATTTTGTCTATGGTTTGAGAAAGAGCGTCCAGGTCTGTGTTTGGTTGAGTTTTGTTCTCGCTACTTGGGTTTTACTGTTCCACGGAGGGGTTGAGGGATCACAGTTTGTCACTCGTATTTTGCATTTCATTAGTTGGACTATTGCTTCATTGCTTATCGGTGCATTCTTGTGGCTCCTGAAGACATTGTTGTTGAAGATTTTGGCATCGTCATTCCATGTCAACACATTCTTTGATCGGATTCAAGAGGCAATCTTCCATCAGTATATTCTGCAGATGCTGTCCGGGCCACCAGTTATGGAGTCAGCTCGGATGTTGGGTAGATCAAGCAGTAATGCTAGTCAATCGAATTTGAATACATGGAAGAAGGGAACGAAAGACAAGAAAAAGGAGAAAATAAACTCCATCAGATGAAAAAAGATAAAGTCTCTACTTGGACAATGAAGATGCTGGTTGATGTGATATCTAATTCGGGTTTGACTACCTTGTCCAGCACAATTGATGAAAGTGTTTACAGAGGTAATGAACAGGAAGATACGGAGATCACAAATGAGGAGGAGGCAATTGCTGCCGCATTTCACATTTTTAGGAATGTAGCTCGCCCTGGTTGCAAGTGAGCACATCCATCTTTTGAAACTTTTTCGTGCGTTCACGTTTATCTTATCACGCCTATGCATTTTTCACCATTACACAACAATTTAATACAGTGGATAGGTACATTGATGAAATGGACCTAAGGAGATTCATGATTAAAGAGGAGGTGGATCTTGTGTTCCCAATGATTGACGTGGCAAACACTGGTCAAATTGACAAGAAAACTTTGTCGGAATGGGTGGTACGTGAGATCTTTTCCCACTCTTGTAAATAGTAACTATAGAGTGACCTCAAATTTCTTTGCTCAATTTTAATTTGCTTCTCAAGTCAGAGTAGTCCTGAAAATGCTTTCAGAAGTTTTATACAGCTAGTAGCTCTTCAATAACTAGAACAGTGTTCAAAACTTGATGTCTCACTTGCTTTGTACTTCTCTTACTTTTTATTTTCTTTTGTCCGTACCTGGTAAAAGAGAACCTTAGGTTTTCTTTTAGTATTGTTCGTGTGCTGCTAGTGCTTAACAAACAATGAAATCTTGCAAGCATTATAAACCGATCTGATGTGCCGAATGCTGTTTGTTGTCTTTATCAGTGTCATTCCCCAATTAATTTTTTTATTTTTATGAGAACATTTTCCTCATTTATATGATGGACTCTAATTCTTATAGTTAAGCACTTCATAAGTTGAAGTTTCAATACATGGAACGATTGCAACTTTATTACATTGAAAGAAGAAGAAAATAAAATTGATAGTTTGATTTCTTAGTTGGATTGAAGTCTTTAGCAATACTAGAAAAGAAAGAGATGTTACTATCTTATATATGATATGTCAAGTATAGTATACCAAACATACTCTGATTTATCAAGGAAGGTTCTCTTCTCAACATTCTTGTGTGTTACTTGTACAGGTGAAAGTATACAAAGCTCGCAAAGCACTAGCACATGCTTTGAACGATACTAAAACAGGTGTTGAAGAGTTGAACAAACTACTCTCTGGGATCCTCATTGTTATCTTAATCATAATGTGGCTTCTCTTCACGGGTATAGCAACAACCAAAGTGCTCATCTTTCTCTCATCCCAGCTTGTCCTGGCAGTATTTATGTTTGGAAATACCTGCAAGACTATATTTGAAGCTATTATATTTGTATTTGTGATGCATCGTTTTGATGTTGGTGATCGTTGTGTAATAGATGGCGTTCAGGTAGCTTTTTCTCCAGTTGCATTAAATTCTATGTTCATCAGATCCCATTTGTTAATATTGTTTATCTTATAATCTTACAGATGATTGTTGAAGAGATGAATATCTTGAACACGGTCTTCCTGAAATTTGATAACGAGAAAATATACTATCCAAATTCTGTTTTGGCTACCAAACCAATCAGCAATTTCTATAGAAGCCCGGATATGGGTGATTCGTTCGAGTTTTCCATTGATTTCAAGACATCAGTGGAGAAAATAGGTGCTTTGAAAGAAAAAGTAAAGAAGTAAGTTTGTGTTTTCCTATATGTTCCTTGATGTTATTAATTACCAAGAACTAGTAACGTATCCATACTTGTCTTTTGGGGGGCATTGGGGAAGGTTGTTGAGAGAGGGGTGGGTGGGGGATACAGTATAAAGTGAATATCAATTTTTGTCCAGATACGAGCTGCTACGCTAATGACATTGTTAATGATTTATAATGAAAAGATTCACATGAGATTTATTCTTGTGTTGGCATGAATTATTATCAGCCTCAAATATTGCCAACATTATTTAATTTCAAATCGTAGTTTGTCATATTTCCTTCAAATTTCTTGATAGTTGGACAATTTAAAGAGATGAACTCATTATTTGTGCATTGTTGAACTAAGCTAATTTCTTCTCTGCAATGCTGTCTACAGTGGAAGAAAAGCATTAAATTTCCAAATAAGTAGGAAGAACCTAAAAAATTCTCAAATTAAGAAGTTAATGATCTTAACTTTACATTAAACATGCAGTGTTTTAAAAACTATATGGACCGGCTGGTTCGATCCTTGTGTTTTCTAGTTTGTATTCTTATTGTATTTTAAATTGCCAGGTATCTAGAGGAAAATTCCCAGCAGTGGCATCCTAATCACAATGTAGTTGTGAAGGAGATTGAAAATGTGAACAAGATTAAGATGGCTCTCTTTTTCAATCACACAATGAACTTTCAAGACTTCAGTGAGAAGAGCCGACGAAGAACCGAGCTGGTTCTTGAGATGAAGAAATTATTTGAAGAGTTGAATATTGGATATGATCTCCTTCCCCAAGAAGTTCATCTTGTTGAGTCGGGAACCATGAAGATTGGAACTGCCAGATGATTTTATCTACTTGTTTAAAAGTTCATCTATTGCATTTCCAAGTAAGTGCTCTTTCATCTACTCTAATAATTGAACCTAGAAGAACAAACTATGTAACTCTATAAGCTTTGTGAGTATAGTTGAATCAGATCTTGAAAGGATCAATACGGTCTAAGCTAATTTATCTAAATAAAGCTTAGAAAAGGTAAATGATACTTTTAACTAATCTTTTATTCCCAAACTTATTCGAAAAGTTAACCATTTTAAACTTAAAAGTAAACTTTGTGAGCTTAGTCAAACATGCTCTAATCATTTTTCTCAACTACGGAATCAATAGTATAAATAATATTTACTTGTAGATGTAAAAACCTTGAATGGTCTTGAAAAAATAATTTCGACCATAAGACTATTCTTCATGTCAGGTCGTCGTCAACATTTACGCCAACAAATTGGGATGGCTTTTTGTAAAGTTTTCAGGAGTCCTTTTTTTGTTTTCTTTTCAATGCATACAGCATGTGACTTCTCTGAATATGAAAGAAGATTTTGTTTTTCTTTAAACGTGCATTCTAGCTTCTGACTGAAATTAATGGTTTGCTTGTGTTCGAATTACCAGGTTATGACCAGAATATGCAATACGTGTCTTGAGCAATGCTAACCAGGTTCGTCAAGAAATCACTCGAAATTCTGCTAGTTAACTTGGAAACATTCAAGTAGACATTACACTATTGTCGAGTGTGCTTCATGTATTTTTGGTTTTATAAATAGAACATGTAAATCTGTGAAGAAAACAAGGTAATATGACATGTAAACTGTTTAAAATAAGGTAACACAACATGTAATCCCTTAAGAAAATAAGGTAACATGTGTAACTCGTGTAAATTGTTGATTTTTACAACGAAACTGAACGATGATTTCTGATGAAAGGTAACAGTGTTATATTCTTCAGTTTTTTAAAAATTGTAAATTTTTTTCTCAAAAATTTAGTACACTAATAAATTCAACATATAGGTCTACCTCCTGGGATGGGTCTATGGGTCAAGATGAGCCATTGAGAATGTGAAGGGTTTGAGTTATAAGTGGGTCGACATCATAAATATAACTCAAATATTTCTATATTTAAGATGTTCAATTATTGAAAGGACATTTGATTAACACTTAGATTGATGTTAAACACGAGTGTCGTTAAATAGTATTATTCCCTCAACCCCTGTGCAATCAGACCAGCCCAATGTGGAAACAATTTGCACTGAATCTATGATGCTTAGTTTGCTTGCTTGGCTTAGAGCCTGTTTGGTTAGAATTCTCCAATTCTACAGTAAATCAATTTTTATTTTTCAACCACACATTTTTCAATAAAATAATATTTTACATCATATCAATAATTTTTTCTTCTTTTTCAACCACATATTTCTCATTATATCACCATTCAAAATCAATTCTTTCTCCAAAATTCTAAACCAAACAAGCTCTTAGTGGATAACCTTATCCCCCAAACCAGGGTTAAGAAACTGACACATAGGATAGGATCGAAATGACAAGCACGCGCAGAATCTATAGTTCCCACCTCTCATTCTATTCATCCAAATCTCTATCCTACCATCTAAGCCACCTCTGTTAGAAACTGAAACAGATTATCAGAAAAACGAAAACAAAAAGGCCGAAACAATGGCCTCAATTTCAATGGCTATTCCATTAACCGCCACTTGCAGCAGCCAGAAGAGGCTGCAGCCACCAACCTCCGATGCATTTTTCAAGCCACTATCATCGGTGAAGAAGCCTTTAAAGTCCGTGTTTGTTAACTCAAAATCACAATCCAAGGTTAAAGTTGAAGCCTCTTTTAAGGAGAAGGCTATTACAGCAATAACAGCAGCTGCATTGACAGCTTCCATGGTGATTCCAGAGGCAGCGGAGGCGGCTGGAAATGGAGCGAGCCCATCTCTTAAGAACTTCTTGCTCAGCATTGTGGCTGGTGGGGTTGTGCTTGGAGCCATTCTTGGGGCTATTATTGGTGTTTCCAACTTCGATCCAGTCAAGAGAAGCTAAGCATTTTTGTTGAAGTTCCTGTGCAATTTTCTTGTCAACTCTCTCTCTCTCTCTCTCTGCGTCTTTTTGTTATTGCTTATGTAGTTTATGGTATCTGCAACTTTAATATTAACTATATAATGAATAAATAATCTGAGGCATTTGAATTTAATTACATCCAAATATTAACTAATATGTAAGGGCTTGGTCTTTGTTAAGATGAAATCTCAAGTCTTAATATCATTGAACGACTTTATTCTTTTATTTTGAATGAGAAATCATATTTTTTTAGTTGTTCAGTGAGTAAAACTAGACGAAATTCTTGCCCTCTCGGTCATTGAAATGGTGAGGCGGATGCCTAGCTGATCTCGGTCATTGAAATCTACCTACAACATAAGCACTGAGTTCAAACCTTCTTGGTGCTAAAGCCCTTTGTTTGCCCTTTGGAATTGTGCTAGTCATGGTTTCTTCTTTCTCACGTAAATGTCCGCCTTGCCACAATGGGGCATGTGAACCTCTTTCATCGTCAATGATCGTGTAAAATGAATTAGGTCTTTCGTGAGGGAGGGGTTGGACCAAGACTTTTTGAGTGCTAATATCCAAAGTCGATAGGAAAACAATCTCTTCCGCGGATTCAATTATAGAAAAGGGAAGGTGCAATTAAAGGAAGCCTGGTGAATTTTCAGCATTTCATAAACCTGATTTAAGTTAGATACAATGCTAAAACCAGCGTAAGAAGCATTATATAAAATTTATATAGCCAATAGCATCTAACAATTATTCATAGTTTTACGTTCTGCTTCAGTACATCAGTTCCCCTTCCCCCCAAGCCAAAAAACAGCAGCAAACTCTCATCTGCGGTATGCTACCCCTTGACCGTGGATGAACCTTGCATCATCCTCTGTGTAGACATGACTCTCATTCTTTAACCTGGAGAATAAAAAAAATCTCTATTTGTATCAAGTCGAGCATTGTAAGTTTATAAACTCCACACGATTTATGCACGCTCATGGAGCAAGCTTTCATGAGTAGTGACAATGAAGAATTTGAGGGCTTACGTCTTAGCAACTGTCTTATTCAAGATGGTGGACGAGACGAAGGAGGCACCATTTAAGTATAGCAATTCTCCATCAATTCTTTCTGCAATCTTCTTGTCTATTTTCCCAGCCTCAATGCAGAGTGGTTGATCAGATGCCTGAATTAGTCCAGACGCGTTAACTATACGAGAATACATCACTTATAAGTCGAAAATTTCATAAATTTGCATACATACCATAACCCATCCCCATGTATCAGCAAAAGATGGCACATGAGCAGTGTAAGCCAGCACATCTGCACATCAAATCATTTTATCGATGCATAATGAGTCGCGTAAACTAATATTGTCAAGCGATAGAAGAGAATTATGTTGCACTATACACGAAATTATATCAGAGACTTACATTTGAAAACATGTACTATTGTGTTGTATATTGATGAGAATACCTCCTTGTGGCTGAACACGCCTGCCGGTCCAGCCTATAAACGAGAAAACAATCGGGATTTGTTTAGATATTGCAATAGATATGATTTTAGCTTATTTTTCTTCTTTAACAATCCAATATTGCTCGGTTGATCTTACCAACCGAGCTATGAGTTTTCAGACGAAATGCCCACATAATGCAATGCAGACTAATAGTCATGGACGAACCTGAGTAACAAAGATTCCATTGTTACTGAGCTTAGGCTTGAGAACGTTTTCATAGAAAGATTTTGTATATAGTTGATAGCAAGGCCCTCCTTCAACTGGATCTGCTAAATCTCCCACAATTATATCAAACTTTTCCTCCCTCTTCTCCAATTCAGCTCTTCAGAAATAATAACTAGTAATTAGCTCAATGGAGTACAAGATCAGAAAAAACGAGCAAGTTTGGTAATCTCGAGTCCTTTATAACAACTGTTAAAAAGACCTTACTTGGCGTCGTTTATCACTAAATCGAGTTTGGTGTTACGAAAAGCTTCATGGTTTGCTGTAAGATGCTTTCTGCAAAAATCAACGACCTCCTACAACAAGTAGCACAAAACTATGAAATAGAAACAAACAAAAATAATCCGTTACACTTCATTATCTCTTTAAGCAAAATGCGTATACGAACAATTGATCGATAATTTACTATTGGTGCGTTCTTCTCGATCATTGTGCAAGAAACACGCGTCACTAGCCTATTGGATCGTTGAGTTATAGGTATCGATATTTCATAAAATTTAATTTCCTAACTTTGGCTCCATTAAAAAATAAACCTGACAAACATTAGTGGACTAAACCACAAATAAACAACGTAGTTATCCTCAAAAAAATTTTGTGAAACATGATGTTTCCTTTCCTTTCCTTTCTCTATAGACAACTACAAAGACATCCACATTTAAAAGGTATCTTCTGTCATATAATGCCTCGATGGGGGTAGGAAAAGAAGTCGACTATATCTTATCTAAATTCATGACGTGCTTAGAAAAGATATTTTGAATTTACTCCATAGACGCTTATGTGTATATGTAACAAACCATAGATACCTGATCGATATCACACATGACCACTTTATTTATCGACTTGTGCCTGAGTGCTTCCCTTGCTGCAGATCCTTCACCACCTCCCATAATAAACACACTTTTAGGGCTGCAAATTAGTTGAAAACATATATAATTAGATTAGGAGAACGCATTTTTTTTTTAGAGAGAGAGAGAGAGAGAGATTAGTTGACAAGACTCACTTGGGGTGACATAATAGGGATGGATGAATTAAACATTCGTGATATATGAATTCATCAACTTCTGCACTCTGCATCTTCCCATCAATTACCAACACCTATAGGCATGCATCCAATGAATTATTAAACGAAACAACACAATTTTTTTCTTACCAAATCAACAGCAAAATATTGGTCCAACAATAATAGAAGATATATTTACCTTCCCAAATCTTTTTGTGTCCAAAAGAGCAATATCCTGGTACTCACTAGTCCCTTTGTGCAGCACTCTACGAGAGAGAGAGAGAGTCATTACAAAATCAAGAAAAGGGGCGACTTTTATGCGGTAATGCAATACTAGATCGGACTGAAAATTATAATTGACAAAAAAGCAGCTTTACATTTCACAAAGAATTTGGACTGCGTGTATATATCTATGTGCCAAGTGTTGTTGCTTTGTCATTACCTTTCTTGAGTCTATGTTCGACTGAACACTATGCATGCACTAATTATATTCTCAAAAATAAGTAATTAGGGAAGTAGTGATTTGACAAACACATTATAAGAGATATTTCCGCACCATGGCTAGATGTAATTGCACTATGGGTCATAATTGTGGAATTAATAGAAAAGAGAAAGATAACTCAGAAATGAAATTGAAGGTGATTGAAATTTCAAGATTCAAATAGAAACAATAAAAACCCATAAATTAATTATTTTAAAAGAGGTGAAATCATCATGCAAATTAAAGCTAGTAGAGAGTCAATGAATTGTATTCGACGATGTTTAAATGAAAGGAGCACAGAATCTCTCATGTTTCGAAAAGAAAGGACAAAGGGATTGGCGAAAATAAGTAAAAAGACCATTTGAGATGAAAAAAAAAAAAAAAAAAGTTTGATGCTTACTTGTTCAAGGCAAAAGACCATTTGAGATCAACATCAATCTCTTCTTCAAACCAAGAATCATCACTTCCATTTTCCTCGATAATAATTTGATTTGCTTTAGAGAATCCATTGCAATGAAAGAACTCCACAGCTTCACCCATGGTGATAATTGATTATGACTCTTGATGATTAAAATTTAAAAGTAGAAAGAGAGAAGAGTGAAGAAGGTGAGAATTCAAGAGGGTTAAGTGTGAGCAAGAAATGTCCTAACATATGACCATATTTTATAGGAAAAATGAAAATTCCAGGCGAATAAGCGTGGGCATCAATTTTGTTTATATATATATATGACAACATTTTGTAGTTGACCAACAAAGATACATTAATGTTCTCTAAACCCATGCATGATCATACCTAAAAAGTTTTTATTTTCATTTTTTATTTTGTACAAGGACATGTTACAAATGAATGAATAAATAGTGTACAAAATTCACGATAATTACAGAGTTACGTTAATTTATCGGTGTTACGTCATGTTCAAATGCATAAGAAAACTCACCCTCTCCTAGAACTATATATTGGATTACGTTGAGTTGATGTGAACTTTGCGCGAATGTATGCTTTACTCATTTTTTTTCTCTCTCGTTTCTCCCTCCAGTCTATTTTTAAGTACACATAAAAATTCGTGGATGTCACTCCCATAAGTCTAGTTTTCCCCTTCATTCTATTTAAATTGCTTTTGTTGCGAGGTGTATGTGAAAAGAGTGGAAATAAATGAAGGAAATGTTGTAAATATAAATAATTTCTATTTTTTCTCTCTCTCTCTCTCTCTCTCTCTCTCTCTCTCTCTCTCTCTCTCACATTTATTCTTTAATGATCGCTCTCTCTCTCTCTCTCTCTCTCACATTTATTCTTTAATGATCAAATATTAGCTATCTTTATATATAATTTCTTAATAAATATATTAAATAATACATTTTGCCCAAATTGGGATGTAATAAAACGATGAAATCCCTAAATATTTATTGGAAAAGAGATTTTAAATTTATGTTGAATATAATTATGGAATAATGTAATTAAGAATTAATTAGTTGACCCTAGACCCAGTACAATTATTTTTTAGTTGGTATATATATCGCATGCGCATTTTCTTAAATTATTATTTAGGAGCACATAATATTTGGAGGGCGTGACTTATGTGGGTCCCATCTTCCACATGCCGAACATAATAAAGGATGATTGAAATGATTTATTTTTTTCATCGAATCCCCTCTTTCTTATTTCACAAACTACACAACTTAAATGTCTACAAGTTATTCTTCTTTATCTATCTTATCATTTTTAGTTTCATTTTTATTTTTGTGAACAAACCCCTCAATGTGGTACGTTTTATTAATAATGAATAAGCACATTACAAACTTGTAAATGAGAAAAATCTTACATTTCTTAAGAGGAAAACAACACTTCACGTGACCTAAACACAGTCCTTGGGCTTATATGCGGAGTGTTGTGTTTTTGGATTCTTGACCCATTTCAGAATCGTTAATTGAGGGAGATTGAGTAAATTTATCGTGAAAGTTAAAGCTCGACTCGTTCATAACTTTGTCATAATCAAAAAGACCGTCAAAACATTTTTTTTTATTCAATTTCGTATAAAAACAAAAATTAAAATTAGGATCCAAAATCTATTTCGTTTCCAAAACCATTTCAACTGTTGTGGATGTGACTAAGAAGCTAAAAATATATTAATATTCTTCCACTTTTAATCAAGAAGAAGAATTTTAAATTTATGAAATTGAAACCAACATTATAATCAATATTTTAAGATATTTTCTCCTTTTTTTTTTTCCTTCTATTGGAGATTTTACATTGATATAATAATTGCGTGAAGAAATAAAAAAAGAAGAATTATTGTTCATCATAATCTGTACGCAACAGTGGTTTGGTATGCACATGCAAAATGCGTACGTATAGTGAGTGGGGATTTTAGAGATATAGGCGTGCTTATTCTATTTATAATGGGATTTCAAAGAGAGACGTCTGCTGGCAAACAACCAATTCGGTGTGCGATTCGGTGCAAGAGAGGGGGCAGGTGGGGTATGGACAGCATTTCAGTGATTCCATTAAGTAAAATTGTGGGCATCCCACTTTTCTCTCCACTCTCAATTACAACTTTCTTCGAGACTTCGAATTCAACATGTAAAATATTTGTTTAACCATTTATAGGCTATAAAAAGCGAGATTCAAAACATGGCCTATCCCTCTGATAGACTCTTCCCTCTCTCTATCAGATACACATACATCGTGTCTCTCCAAAACTCCGATCTAGAGTTCGAGTTGAACTGTTGGACCGTTTATAGACGCACATAAAAAGCTCATTCCTAATAGTATAGTCATGCGATAGACTTTTCCCTCTCTCCCAAAAACACAATGTCGAACTCTGAGTTGAACATATGAAAATGTGTGGGATCGTTTATAATTTTATATTTTCTAAAAAACAAAGTCCAAACATAGCATAACCCCGTGATAGATTGTTCTATCTCACATTCACACACCATATCTATCCAGAACTCAAGTGTCAATATGTTTTTAGACCATTTAGTTTATGAAAACACAATTCAAACATGACTAAGGTTCGTGATTGATCATTCCATTAGCTAGCCACGAATACGGTATCTTGTAGGCTAAGACCAATTTGAGAAGATAGTGCCCTTAAAATTTTATTGTGCTAGCGTAAATGTGATTATATTCACATTATGATCCTATTATGTCATCGTTATCAAGTTAAAAAAATTGTTTTGTGATACTTAAGAATCTATTCTCCTAATTTTTCTTGTAAACTGAGAGAGCTCACTGCTTGACCTCAATCCCGTATTCTCACGTCTCGACTGGTTGGTTATTCCTCAAGTGGGCTGCAAAATTTTAAACCAATTCACGAAGAACCGTGGTAATTGTCAATTTAAGGGCGGCTGCAGTCACTTTCATGGACTTTTGCTAATTCAAAAGGTTGTTCATGATATTTTTCCACTAAAAGTCAATGGATTTCATAATCCAATGTGGGACCTCTTATAAATTTATAATACTTCACAAGGTTATCTCCATTAGTGATCTGGAATCTTTCTCCAAGAAAATCTACCGTATATGATATTGAAAATGTTCAGTGATTGAGTTAAAAAAATCGCAATCATCAAATAATTATTTGTTAATTTTAAAAAGAAAAAAATTTAGAAAAGAACCAAAAGGGACATTTTAATGCTCCACCTTTCACTTCTGTTTCACTATATACTACAAATAAATAACATAACTATCCAGGAACCTAAAATCAAACATAAATTTGCAATCTATAACCAAATTTTAATTAATATTCTAGTACTGTAATTAGACATTACAACAAGTGTCTATTACAAATTTAATGCTGAAGTTTCTCATAAAAAGTGGGACGAACAAAAATAAATGATTACAAGTCGAAATAGAAACTCGAAAACAATGCATCTGTATAGTATCTAGTAGTATTCGACAGAGAACAGTGTTCAGAAAGAATGCTAGTCACCACAAAATATAAGACATTTTAGGATGAAACATCTTTGGGTGAATAAAAACTTGGGGTTTTATGCAACTTCAGCTGGTTGAACTATAGCCTGAGGCACGTAGTCTTCTTCCTTGGGAGGGTGAATAGTAACCACATCAGGTAAAGGTGTAGTTGGCCCTTGCTTGCCCTTGGGATCCCACTCGAGCATAATTTTAACTTTAATACCAAGAACACCCTATGAATATCAATTGAAAGGAACAAGCTATACAGTGAGCAGGACACTCTTATATGTAGTGAATTCCATACTTTTAACATAGCTCATTCATTTGAAAACCAAGTGAAAAGGCATACCTGTCTAAGTAGAACATGGCGCACGACTGAATCAATATATTCCTTGACAGGCTGACCCGAGGATATCATGTACCCATCCTTGAACTTCATGGACTTGGCACGCTGTGCTCAGAGCTTTCCACTTACAATTACCTATCTAGAAATTGTTAGAAAGGTGGGAACCCAACAACAGCCATATAAAGATACAATAGATGAATGAATATAGGTTTAAGCTGACCTCACATCCCTTTGCCGCATTCTCAATGACAAACCTTAGGACACCATAGCAAGCCCTAAAGATAAAAGAAAAGAGGTAAGATAACATGAAAAAAAATAAAAAAAAACAGTGCACCATCCATTGAGACCATAAATTTCACACTACCATCCTGAATTTATTCTGTGACCTCTAGGCAGATGCCCCCTAGTTCATCAACTTAGGACATTTGTTTTTTTTAAACTTATATCCCGATGCCCCATATTACATATATGTGATTATCCCATCTCATATTTCATCAATCATCATCAAAAAAAATGGATTGTAACTAGGAAACCAATATAAATGGAAAATAGTTATGTCCAACTTGCAGCAAAGATGACTTGTAATTAAAGATCCAAGCCTTGAGTCAACACACAATAATAAAGTAAAAGCAGATGATAAATAAAAATAGTCATGTATGCATAGAAGATCATAGGGTTAAAAAGCATACAAACCTCCGAACAGCAAGACCTCCGAGTAGCTTGTATCGTAATGACTCTGCCTGAGCAATGGCACAAAGACCTCTGTTGTTAAACTTTCTCGGCATGAAGTTCCACGCTGTTCTCTGGAAATTTAAAACGCTTCTGAACAACTGAAGTCAGTTCTCTGATCCTCCTACCCTTCTCTCCTGTAAAAGGAAAATAGAGGCATAGCATAAATGTCATACCATCAATTAGAATTAAGGCAAGATAAAATGAGACATCTTCCATGCCCAACTAGCAAGCACAGAAAAATTTAGTGCCTTCCATTGTAGGAAGTAATGCAATCTTAATATATTACCTTAATTTCCTCTTTTTCTTATTGAAATTACCACGCCAAGGGGAAAAAGAAAGTATATATACTTTAGCATCTTTAAATTACCCACAATATAAATAATCACCCCAAAGTAGAAGCTAAAATAACTACAACTCATGTCCCTCTTAACTCTTTTCCACCATTCCTATACTGTCCTACCATCTCACTAGTTCATCACTAATCTCACTGAACCTTATGCCTGTATTTTTCCAGTTCACTTACGAATTGGTCTCATTTAAACTTACATAAACAACTTAAGTGAAAGTACAGACATCAATTTGAAATAGAAGGAATACTATCCAAACATGTCATTTTTTAGCTTAAGGCTTCAGCTTTCCATTTCAAAATATTCGATATAAATTCAAGAAGCAGATAATCTACATATAGTGGATGAGAAATTTAGAACACCGGTTTGTGATAACATGTACTCACACACTCGAGCAAAAAAACACATTCAGACTCGATCAGCCTCCGGCTCGTCCATCTATAAAAATTGACCAGCACATTGTATATTCAACCTCGGGCATGTGTGTCCTTGGGATATCTCGAGGAAGGTCCCCCAAAACTGACCTGAAAATGACATTTGTACTCCTCGGGATATTTATGGTCGGTACAATTACTTGGCCAATATCAGAGCACCCAGTGATCAGGCTTAAATAGTCCTTGTCAAGAAAGGATCCTAACTTTACCCAATCACTCGTCCATAGGAATCCTAAGTCGTAAAGGAGTACCATCCTGGGTAATACATCAAATAAGGTAAGTTTGGACTCCTATTTACTTCTCAATACCTATTCCCACAATCACTCCTGAAAATAAGGAGATGAACCCTACTTGGACTATGCTACATACCACTATAAATATTTCATTCTCCTTCATTATTCAGGTACGCTTTTACATATATACTCAGCATATATTTTCTCAAATATTCTCTCTCTGACTTAAGTATCGGAGGGGCGACGAGGCCAAACCTCGACGCTATTGTATCATGTACTGGAAGATCTCGTTCGTGCTCATCCTCGGTCGTCAAGTTCGAGAAATTAGTAGTAGCGATTTTAGGTAGCATCAT
>CAIGRF010165055.1:8363-21015 GCA_903798235.1 Fraxinus ornus
AAAAGGTACACCGTACACATGCAAACGTGTTAGGAAATAAAAAGTAACTTTGAAGCTTAATCAAACATAAAACTGTAACTATATTGAAAAATCAATTAGATAGAATTAAAAAGCAGAATTTATAAATGATTTAATTTATGAATAAATAAAAATAAATGATGAATAATATTTGTGAATATATTGAAATATATAGTTAAAAATGTAATTTGATTCATTTATAAATTTGTTAAAAGGTGGTTATATTCATACCACATTTTAATTATACTAAATGTCATTAAAGTTTATTTATTATCACACTTATATTCTTAATTTTTTTTTTATCACATTCTTATTTTAATATTTTACTAATTAGAATTTTTTTTTCCTATTCATTCAAAAATATTGTTAATATGTTTTAAAATAAAGTTAAATATTTAATTGCATTTTTGTAATATTATTTATTTTGCTTATTCAAAAATACAATGGACAAATGAATCTATTTATGCTAAAAGAAAATTTTGGAGAGAAATTACAGTTAGGAGCAATTTATATTAATTTAAAAATAAAAATACAATGAAAAAAATTTAAAACATAAATATGATAATATATAAAGATTATGAACATTTTAGACAGCTTGATCCAGAGGCTCTCAAATTTCCTCCTGGAAAACCCTAATTTTGCTTGATTTTAATCCTTTCCATAAACAATACTGTTTATATACAGATCCATTTGACCTATGTGCTTTTGATGTTAAGTCGATAATTTTTGAAAACAAAACAATAACAGATCTTGGATCGATGGCGAAAGAATTCAACGTGCCTCCAGTGGTATTCCCCTCCGGTGGAAACCCTGCCGGCGGAGGCCCCCAGCAACGCCGCCCCCCTACAGCCCCCTTCCAACCCCCGCGATCCTCTAACGCTAGCATTCCATTCATGTCATTCGATGTCAATTCGGCTGCCGCATCCACTTCATTTTCGACTCCTCAATTCCCCTCCACAATTTCCGTCGGCGGCGCTACTGGATTCGAGGACGAGCCGCCGCTCCTCGAGGAGCTGGGCATCAATACTAAGCAAATTTACCAGAAAATGATTTCTATCCTCAATCCATTTAGAATCAATGCCCGTCTTCACGAAGATGCTGATCTCTCTGGGCCTTTCCTTTTCCTGATGGCATTTGGACTCTTCCAACTCCTTGCCGGAAAGCTCCATTTCGGGATACTCCTCGGCTGGGTTACTGTGGCATCGCTGTTTCTATACATTGTTTTCAATATGTTAGCGGGCAAGAATGGGAATCTCGAATTGTACAGGTGTGTTAGCCTGATCGGATACTGTATCTTGCCGATTGTGATACTGTCAGCTGTGTCGTTGTTTGTGCCACAGGGCGGAATGGTGATCATGGTGTTGATGGGGATGTTCGTGATATGGTCTACCCGTGTTTGCGCGTGCCTACTTGTTGAGCTGGCATCCTATGGGGACGAGCACCGAGGCCTTATCGCGTATGCTTGCTTCTTAATTTACATGCTTTTCTCTCTGCTCGTGATTTTCTGATAGATCACCATTATCAAATTGAGTTGCATCTTGTCAAATTATTAGTCTCTGCTAGCCTGTAACTATCCTAAGGCTTTAAGCGAATAGAAGCCAAATCATAGTAGTGTTGGACAATGAATCAAATTGTTTTTGACTGTCAAATGATAATGTGGTAGATAATATGCTAGACCTCAGAGATTTCGATTTTTGTACTTTTAAGACTTGTTTTTTATATTCGTATGGTGATTGGTGATTATATAACGAGTATGCTTCTTTTATTTGATGGTATCGAAATGATTAGAAATATCAGCCATCTTTAGCATCTGTAGGCATGGTGTATCAGATTCTTTATTAATTATTTATTTGTCAGCATTATGATTTTCTCCACGTAATAGCTTGCAGAATTTTCAGTGACAATGGATGCTAGGCTTCGTTGTAGTCATTACCAGGATTTAAAAATCTACAGAAGGTTAAAAACGAGTGCATTTTTTGAGCAGGAAGATATC
The DNA here is from genome assembly GCA_903798235.1 of Fraxinus ornus. NCBI lineage: Eukaryota > Viridiplantae > Streptophyta > Magnoliopsida > Lamiales > Oleaceae > Fraxinus > Fraxinus ornus. Next base: position 10,375 of record CAIGRF010165055.1, read on the forward strand.
TATTGAATAGGATTTAGCTTTCTGTTTCGGATGATATGAAAGAAATTTTGGAAAATGTTTACTTCCAAAGGATCTCTAAAGATTCTGCGAACCTGCGAAGGCCTACAAATCTACCAATCAAAAATTACTCTTCCCCAAATCCAAAATGTCATGCTTCAGAAGCTTCTCTGGATAAAATCAGAATAATCTATGTGACACCGAGATTTTTCTAGTATTGTCATTGTTTAAAGAACTATGTGAAGCTTACGCCTTGAGTTTCACCTTGCATGAGACTTCCATAGAACACCACGCCTTGAGGCTAAGCCAAGGTTTTCACACATTTATCAATGTGCCTTTTCTAGGAATTTTATTTCTGCTATTAGAGAATGATGACAAAGGGTGAAAAAAATTGTTACCAACAGGGACGATCATTGGAGAATAAAAAGTGTTGGATGATTCCTTAAGAATCCTATCAGTGGTGATGGTACAAGAGAATTCTTGTTTTCTTCTTTTTAATCTACTTCACCTTTGCCAGGTGGTAGGGGTTTTGCTAGCATCACTACATGTAGATTAATAATCATTGAAAGACTAGAGGGAAAAAATGAAACCTTTCGGTCATTCCTCTAGAGATACATTAAGAGGAGAGAAGGAAATCTTAGGTTTAAATTTAACTTGGAGGTACACTACCTTCATTACAAACAAGCAAAACAAACTTAAAACTTACATCTAGCAAGGGATTTATAATTGTAAATTATCCAGATGTATCATTTCATCCAAACTTCCTCTGATGCAGTGACTTGACTGCGAGCTTGGTGCAAGCAGACTTGTAATTTTGTGTGGTGTCCATCTAGCAGTATTTTGTCACATCGTTACTAATTCGAGAAGTAATTATTTGTTAGTTTATTGTCTTAGTTTATGTTTGTTTGCAAGTTAAGGCTTTATTTTGTTAATTCGTTCTATTATGGATATTTTATTTATGATGGTTTTAGTGTATTATGAGCCTATCTTTTATTTTTATATTTTTCAAAATTATTTATTGGTTCGTGTTAACCCTTACTTCTAGAAACAACTTGAGGCTTACGCCTCGCCTCATAGTGGTGAACTATCTAGATACTGGATTGAGCCTTTTAGCCATTGAGTAGTGTACAATGTCTATCTGGCTATTCTTCGCCATTCTCATGATCCGCTCAACAATTTTCCAACCCCTATCAATCAACAATAATTTCTCACTTTTTTACTTTACATTTTAGGATTGGACAAAACTCTCGAACCGAATCAGATCGCAACCGAACCGAACCGAACCAAATCGAGCGGTTCTTCTTAAGTTAAATACTCGAACGAGTATCTGAATCGAGAATCTACGGGTTCGGTTCGGTTCTAGATCAAGAACCAAATTTCCCTAATTTTTTTTATCTTAAATAAGTCAAATTATTATTATTTTTTTAAAAAATAAGTTTGCTAGCTAATTAATTTATTCCAAACCCAAAATATGATTTTACTATTTCTAATTTCGAGTCAAGTCTAACTTAATCAAATTGACCTAAGTGTTGCCCAAATATCTTATTCTACCGTAGGGTTGTTTCGTCGTTCTATTATTGTGAACTCACAATCTTCTTCTGCCTGTGATTTTAACCGTCAAATTTACGAAGAATTCAATAAAGAGATGTGCAAAAGATATCACGAGATTGAATTACGTTATTTTGTAAGAGTTAAGATTGAACATGTCATAGTTGAATTAATGTAGCGTTGTCGTAATATAAAAAAATTTAATTACTGTACAGAACCTTAGAACCGAACTGAATCGAAAGGAATCAAACCCGAACGGTTCCCTAATTAAATTTGGACCCGACGGTTCTATTTACTAAATACCTGAAAACTCGGGTTTAGAGTCGAACCGAACCATGCTCAGCTGTATTCAATCATAAATGTCTTTCTTGCCAAGTGTGCCCATGTTAACCAACTCTTATTTTAGAGGAAGATGGTGGGGGAAGGGAATTACTTTCAAGTTCTTCATTTCCCATTAAATTCTTAAGCTGTTATTATTCAAGGGCAATGCTGATGACATCTAGTAGGACACGAGAATTATTTTAACTCTTTGACTCTCGAAGAACATTCACTTCTCAAAAGTATGTGAATTACTTTCAAGTTTCATCACATCCTTCAGTGATTGGACATTTTAGGTGGAAATTCTCGAGCTCGATTTATCATTGCTAAATGTTGATCAAGTGATGTGGAGAACAATTCTCCATCCGTTACATTCTACCTCCATTTTTTGAAAGAAGGATTTGGCTGTCTACCTTGGCAGGTTTTGCGGTTTTGAATTATTTTTCCGTATATGTATACACACGTCAATTATATCCAGCTAAAGATGAAGGTTATTTGTATTTCTGTGGATTGAGGGAATTACACCTTTGCAAGGGAACTTGTGACAGTGATAGTTAGTTTCTTCTTTTAGAGTAGCAAGTGATTACTAACAAAATTTATGTCACGTTTGATATTCTTTGCATTTTCAAGTGTGGTAAAAGTATTACAAAGTTATCAAGTAACCCCACTTAACTATCAAAAGTAACCAACTTAGAAATATTATTTTGATCAATACAACAAATTAGGGCATGTTGTCTCAAGTCGTTTTTTGTTTTCGATTTTTCAAAACTGTGAAAACACTCTCTTTCCTATCTTCGAAAACGCAATTTTGAAAACAAGTTAAAAATTTAAAAAGAAAATTCAAAACGAATCAAGTTTAAATTTTCAAAACGCGTTTTGGGTGTTTTCAAAACAATTTTTCAAAATGTCAAAAAAAAAATACATTTTCAACAATTTTATATGGATACTCAAAATGCAAAACCCAAAATAAATTCAAAATTCAAAATTCAAAACACAAAACTGAAATATAAATAGAACAATCCCTTAGAGCCCGTTTGGTATGACTATTAATCAGATTAAAATTGAAAATATGGCCGTTGTTGGGTCCACTCGTCTAATAAAAGTCAACAATAACGACTAGTTTTTCAATTTTAATCTGATTTTAATCTCTACCAAACACACTCTTAGTAATTCTAAAACTTATTTTTCGACTGTAAAAAGATCGTTTTGCCCTTATATTTACTGACACTACATATATTTTGCATGTTAGTCATGGTCATAATTTCAGTATATAAGTATTGCAAAATTATGAAAATAAAGATTTTTTATAAAATGCATTTATATTTAAAGAGAGAATAATTATCAATCATGTTAATAAAACACAAGAAATTGCTTAGCTAAACATGCTCTAAGCAAATGGAATATGATTTTGAAGGGTACTGAATCATGTCCAACAGTATATTCTTAACAATAATAATGCAAAATGAAATACAATTTAAGTTGGCCTTAAAGAAATAAAACTTGTTCTTCTTTACTTTGGCAATCCAGTTTCAGCATTAAGAAGTGCTTGAGTTTCAGCAGTTAGCAATACCGGACCTCTCCCAGGTCTCGTGCAAATGAAGTAACTAACATCTCCCTTGTATTTCTGCATCTGAATGCTATCTTTAACCTCCGGAGGTGAAGCCAAAGCTTCAATGTCCTTCATGTCATGAACCCCGGCATCTTGTAATATTGACTTGTCCCCGATAACATAACTAGAGAAGAAGAGGTACAACGGGGAAGAACGTGTCAGGGAAGTTAATGGACAAAGGGGAATTCCATTTACCTACGCTTAGAATAAGTAGAAGATTTTCTTTCCAAATGCGTTTGGATACGTTACTTTTTTTACTTATAAGTAAAATTAAGTTACTTATTATGAAAGTAACTCTTACTTAATCAACTTTCATCAACAAAAAGTTAAAAGAACTTTAAAACTAATTTATGATAAGTAAATTTACTAAGAAGTTAATGCTTATCCAATTATGTTCTATGTCCATAAAATCAATAAATTTGCATGATAAGAACAACGGACTGCAAAATCTACCTGTTCAAATCAGTATCAGATTGGGGCGGGAAATAAAAGAGTAGCCTCTGCAGGAGAAGGGTAGCAGCCTTTCTGTTACGTGCAATCAGAACTGCGTTTGGCCTAGCATCAAAGTATAAGCTACCTGTTGAATATCTTCCCAGTTATCAACATATTTTGATATTGGAAATCAATATATTACGGCAACTGCATTTATCATATCATCGTATCACCACATTTTGTGGGAATCACATATAAGCATCGCTCATTTCTATCTATTTATAATTTAATTCGTTCATAAACACTTTCCAAACATGTTTTAATATAAGCAAAGCAAAGTAATAAAGAACCTGTGGTGTTCCTTCGAAGCGATTCCATTTCTCAACATAACTGATTATCCTGAAAAGTAAACATTCTCGTAAAATCAAATTTACAATTTAAAACAATGCCACTTAAAAATGATGAAGGTCAACCTTAAGCCACCCTCAAGGTAATTGAATTGAACTGGGAAAGAGAGTTTGCCTGTGAGATGTGTTATTCATATAGAATCGGTGGGGAGGTATCCAGGCAGACCGCATGAAACTGATTACTGTCTGAACAAGCCAGATGAGCAAAAGATGGAAAATCACGATCTTTTATGGCTTCCTCCATCTGAATTATGCGTCTTGGTACTGCTTCCTGTGACAGTTCAATACCTAAATGAGAAATGTGGGCATTCTTGGTCTCATCATCACAAAGACCAGAACTCAGGAGAAAAAAGGAGAACAAAGCAATTTTTAAGGACAAGAAACTGTATTCATGAAATATTAAGATACTAGGAGGACCATTACTTACCTTTGCTCTATGTTCTATAAGCATACTGGTTTCGACAGTCTCACGCATACCTGACGTGCTACTAGTTTCCTTCTGACGCGAACTAACCTGAAATCAGGAGAAATCATTTTAAATTATAGAGGTTTTTATGGAATAATTAGAGTGGAAAACAAAGTATGAACAAATTTTATTTTCATCTCAAAACAAAGAACCCTGTTTGCCTTTTCAAGTGTCTGATGCAGGCAAGCAGAAAGAAATTTATTTGTAGAGAGTGATTGGAATTACTCTTCAGCTCGAAAAGCAAAATACCTCGGGGTAATTTACAAGAGTACAGGGTAAATTGATGAATCATACAACCTTCAGGTGGTCATCTAAATAAGTTCTTGAAGATAAGGAAGAGCATTAAAGTTGGGAGATTCTAATGAATATCCAAAATGGTTTAGCAAACAAGTTGAAATTATCTCCAAGAGGAGTAGGCACTACCAGGACGGGAAGAATGAAGAAAGTTGTGTGTCGTACAAGATCAACGAGTAAGAAATAAGCAGATTCCATTGTCAGATGGAAGTTGGCACAGAGTATTTAGACACGTGAAGGATCAGAAGACTTTTCAGGTAGTTCAGATGAGATTCTGGTCATTTTGATTGGGAAACCTCTGCATCCTGCTGTTATAGTTCCGGATGATGGGATGTTGAGCAAAATCCACTTGAATAGTTGAGAGTTGGACTTTGAGGACAAGAATAGCAACCCTGGCTTTTCAACTGGGAGCAAATGAAAGGGTTGGGCGAGTTTCTAGGTGTGCCTTTTGGCCAATTCAAGGTGTAACTGAATTACAGTTAGGCACTCAAAGAAGATGGAGGAAAGAGTGGAGACTGTCAATGAGAATAAACAGTGAGGAGGAGGCTACAATGGGAAGTACAAATGTGAAGTTGCTTAGTAAACTATGGCGGAAGAAGATAAATAGCGGAAGTGCCGGTATTGGAAAGAAAATAAAAAAATAAACATAGTTTCTTTTGGTGTGAGTTTGGCCTGCACCCCTTTCTGGCAACATATCAACAAAAAATTGATTTATAAAAAATATTATGATAATATATAAACCAATTTCTATCTCAAGTCAGTGTTTTGGTCATCAATACATACTACTGGTAAATGAGGAATTACAAAACCAAAAACTTCACCAAGAAAGATAGAATTGCACACAAAACAATGAAATAGACAGACAAATTCTTCGTACGTAGTAGTGGTACTCGATTTCCACAACACCCAAGAAGACAATATTGCTTGAACTAGAACATTATCAGGACTAATATTATAGTAAATTCAATGATAATAAAAATTCATGACCAACACAATAAAATGTCCGTTTTGGACCTTAATGTTAATTATCTAAAAACAAAGAAGCCAAATTGCTTACTACATACAGCAGCAATGATAGTAATAATACAATAAAATTATTTGCAGTTGAAAGAGGGAACATACTATGGCAATGATCATCACAAGATCATCCCAGTGCTTCTCATCTGCGAGTTGAACAGCAATGCTGTCACTTCCATTTTCCTTCTGCAGGGATCGAGGAAAATGAATTTAGACACATAACATTAAACGAAAGCATGCCATAAAGCAATCTGCCAAGATGGAATTTAGAAACTGATCGTACTTTTCCCATGATCCACTTGACAAATCCACCATACAGGCTGCGACAAGCACTTCCTGAACCTTGCCTGGAAGTTAATACCCAAACTATCATTTTCTCTTGAACTATGAAAACGAGCTTTGGTCAGTTTTAGTCAGCTTCTACGAAAATTCAATACAAAGCATTAAATCGCTGGGGGAGAAAAGACAATAAGAGAGCATGTAGACAATAAAACAATATTTGCCTATGTCCCATAAAACTTAACATATATGATCAGAAATGATAGATGCATCCAGACTGGTTCCCTTTCATTTTCAACATTGAAAATAAGACAAGTATCTCCCTGCATTGATAAAAAACAAGTTTACACAAGGACAAGCATTTACCTTGCTATAGCAGAAAGTTTGATGCGATTTTCTTTCACTTTCATTAACTTAGCAAGGGAAAAAACTGTAAGGAGTAAAGTACAAAGATTAGGCGCTTTAATGAAACATTAGGTATCTAAAAACTTCAGAATGGAATCCAATTCAATAATTAGCTCATGGAAAAATGTATTCAATTACTATTTAATGATTAACATCACAACCAATCTTTCTTAGTCATTGTTTGATTCAGCAATAAATTACTAGCAAACAAATGAGAATCTCCATTCCTTGCACTTCCCATTGCATTCCCTAATTATCTGAAGGTATTATCCATGAATTATGCCTTTTAAACGCATCGTAACCTAGTTATAAGTCAACGATTAATAAACCTTTAAACTATTGTCTGATTTAAATGATTTCACCCTTGAAGTCTGTACATGGGGGTATGCATCAACTTCTAAACTCTTAAAATAGGTCAAGATTTATTCACAGCATTCTAAGTGGAGACTTTGCAGATAACAGTAAGATGCAGTTCAAAAAGTAGATTCCAATACAAGTAGTAAACCATTTAATAATGGAATTGAAATCTACAAACGCTTACAATGGGGGTCAAATAGAATGAGTAAATCAAGTAAAATCAACAAAGTACTGTATACAGTATAGTATTTTCCTTTTTCAGTCAGACCACAACAAGGATACAGTATTTATTTATGCATAAAAGTACAATTTAGGAGGGGGCCTAAGACATACCAGGGCAAGGCCTTGAAGGCCCAAAAAAAAAAAAAAATTGTCTACTTCAAGTAAATGGCTTAAGAGCGCAAAATCAGATGCAAAGGCCATCAGTCAAAATATTTTGCAATGAGATCCAGATCATGGTATGAAGTGGGCAGGGACCAAAATATTGTTATCCACCTTTTCTTCTTCCCATGTTTAATGAGTTTGTACATAGATCACTTGAAATGATATCATGTCAAGTTAACACGACTTTTTATATGTAACTTATTTTATGTTATTTCTCCCAAGGATGAAGAATGATTTACTTTGAATATCTAAATGAGTGAAAATTTCATTTTGAGATTCACGTCTTGGAAAGTCTCAGTGTTAAGGCTGTTAAAAGATCCACAAATAGGAAACAAGTGTTGCGAGTCGACATTTATACAGGAATGACTGAGTGGGTTATTACCTAGGCAAGCAAAACCAGCAGCTGATGAAGCCAAACCAGCAGCAGTAGGGAAATTATTATAGGAAGCAATGTGCACGTGCAGTTTCTCCCAATCCTTCTTTGCGATCTTAATACCCTTCTCCTCATCCTCAACATCACTAGCTCGAGCCTGAAGTTCCCTTAAACAATTTTGGTATCTGTCTCCGGAAAGGGATATTTCCTACATTAACCAGGTATTCATACATACACCCTGTTATTAGAATCTTTTATATTTTACATCGTAATTTTTGAAAAGCTCAAGGAAGAGAAACCAACGTGGAACGACAGAACCAAACACAAATATACAAGGACGAATGATAGATCTAAATTTAATGTCGCGTAAGTTTACTATTTCCTGTTATTTAAGAAAGACATCGAAAAAGTTTCAATAAAATTTAACTGAAAATATTGAAAATGTAAATGAAAAATAATGGCACTAAGGTAACCAATCTAGTATTGAAAACCAACATTAAACAATAAATCAAATGAATGGACATTTATTGGAAGCTAAGAGATATGCCTGGTTTACATTTTTTTTCTTTATCAGAAACGTAACATGCCTCATATCCATTTCTAATCTAAACTGAGAAAATAATATTGGCATTGGAGGCTGATTCAGCTTATGGATACATGAGTAATATTCATTCCAAAAGTAAAGCTTAAAACTTTTACACAATCTCACACCTTCTCTCTGAGAATCAACAGGTTTTCACCGTTCTCTTTTTCAAATATATAAGAAAATAGATTAAATCACCAGCAAACCTACAGTCCTACAATTTTCAATAAATTAGAATCACCGGGCGGCTGAATTTTTCAAAAGTCACATGGATTAATTAGCTGAAATACTGGTAAAACAACAACAATCACATAATCATAATCAATAAATACAACAAACAAACAAACACATATATAATGGATTGATAAACTTAATTATATACCTTGCCGTTGAGCCACATGCGGTCGTGGGTAAAGGCAGGGCTGACAGCGACGGAGGTGGTGGTACAAAGGTGCTGCGGATCGAGAGTGACACTGATGCTATCATTAATAGGCAGTATCAAACTCTCGTTCCTCTTCCCCCAGTACTTTATCACCGCTATATTCGTCGGCGTTTGTGCCGTCACCATCAACACCCATTTCTCTGCCATTTTATCACTTCAATAAAATGCGTGAATTCGGATGCTAGAGAGAGAAAAAACTGTGTAGAATTAAATCTCACTACCCAAGTATGTGGATCCCTCTCTATCTCTCTATTTATATATGATTATAGGAATATGCGGCGCTAGTGTGTCGACTGAATGATCACAGAGAAGAACCTCCATTGTGGAATGAAACGTTTGTTTATAGTTCGGTGTGGGCCCAATGCATGAAAAATATATAAAAAAAATTTAGAGATAATTTTATTTATTTATTTTTTAATACGGACTTACTAGCTTTACTATGTCGAGTCCATTGTTACCTCGAATTTTTTCTAGAGCTCACATCGATGAAAAAGTTTGACATCTCGAAACCAACTTTCCGCCAACTCTAATCTAGTTCATTTTCAATGGTTTTTGTAAAAAAAAAAAAAAAAAAATCTTGAACGGGTATTGTAGTACACTTCTTGGACTAGGGGCAACGGGTATATGGTATTTTTTCACCAACCCCAAATGGATTTCAGTGCTAGACAGATCAAATGAAATTTATGTCTTCAAGTCAAATAATGACAGCAATTTAATGTTAGTTTCACTTTTTCTATGTTTATATTACTAATTTGTATTTTGAAACTAAAATTGTCAAGAAATGTGCAATACCAAATATATCCTCAGTTTCAAATATGTAACCAATGTTCAATCATGACTAAATTTTTCTCTGCATGTACCATGGTCCAAGCCCAGTGAAGAACTTCGAAGAATATCAGCTGGGTTGAGGGACTGCAGTCAGTCGCTTCCCACGCTACCTGGCAGAGGCTGGTTATCTGAAGTGGATTCACTCTTTGTTATGATTCAACCACTAAGTGGTCCTAACTATTATACAATTCACCAACAAACGATTTCGGCTCAATTCTCTTGCAAGTATCACACATTATTACAAGAGACGACATTGATATCAGAACGACATAGCATCCCAAATTATAAAAAAATTCTTAGTTGATAACATTAGTTGAGGAAATGAAAGTCATTGCTATGTACCAATGTTACCAACAAAAACAATTATCATGTAGGCATAGCTAATTAATGGAAATACAAGTTACTCGTGCTCTCGATTCCATATCACTCGTGAAAAATAAATGTCATATCACTTGTAGCAAGTAGATGAAACTCTTGAATTGATACTTGATGTTTAGGTCAAGTTTAGCACAGCACAGCGTGAATCATGTCATGTGCCAACTTGTCCATAGAGCCAGGTCATGCTCGGGCCAACTATTAGACTTTGCAGTCTCATAGAATTTTGGGAAAAATTCATAATTAAGGTGTATTCTTTACTTCAATTTAAAAATAAAGTAAAATAGTTTGAAAATTCAAAAATCAGGTATGTTTTTAATTAATTAAAAATATTTATTAAATAAAGTCACATTTTATGATTAATAGTCACAGATTTATTATTGGTCACATATCATCAAATTTTGGTCACGGATTCATAATTAATTTATTTCCTGGTCACATATCGTCAATTTTTTTTTTATCACGAGGTCACAAATTTTTAAATTAGTTGGTCACAGATTATTTTTCAGTCACATTTGTTGGTCACA
>CAIGRF010165118.1:6362-19021 GCA_903798235.1 Fraxinus ornus
GACGAACCAAATACTACTAATTATGTTAATAATAATAGTAATTTCAATTCGAATATTAGTAACAGTAGCAGTAATAATTATTTTGTGGTTTCGGATTCTCCAGTAAATGGGGTTTTACAAGGGCTAGGGTTGAGATTGAAAGGGGAGTGGTTGGATTCTTGTTTGGGAGCTCTCGAGACATCGGTTCCAGGATTTTCGCGGTTTGATGATTCAGTAAAGGCGAAGCTTTGTTTTGAGCAGTTCTTGTATTCGGATATGAATTATTGTGGAGCTGGAGTACTTCCACCGGATGTGCACACCTTGCATTTGGTTGATCTCAAGGGACCTTTTGTCTTGCAGGTAGAGTAGGAGCTATTTTTCAGTCTTTCATGTTTTGAACATGTTGTTTGGAAATGGTACATCGGTTATATTATGTGTTGCTTGAATACAAGGAAAAGGAAGTTCTTACTGGAAAATAAATACCATTGTATAGATTTGTGGTCTCTAGAAGCCAAGTTGGATATATTTTTTTTAAAACAGATTGAAGCTGTAAAATTAGTTCTTTTATTAGGAAAAGAAACATCTTTGATCAAGATCTTATGTTTATATTGCATCAGTTTGAAGGTTTTATTATTTTGTCATTTATTGCTCTAGTGAACAGCTTAGGATTTGAGGTCAAACAATACAATTGCCTGTAATTGCTTGCAAGTGTCTAAAAGAGATTGTCGTGCAGTATTCTGCTTTACATGGAATTATTGCTAATTTCATATGAGATGGTGGTTTCGAAGGTGGATGAGATAGTGAATATCAGCAGCCATCTTCGTGGAAGGTACCAGAGTGCTGCGCCTGGAATGAAGAGGTGTCTCAAATTGTCCATTACCGATGGTGTCCAGCGTGTGTTTGGCATGGAATATAGGCCCATTAAAGATCTTGAAGTTCTGACCCCAGCTGGACTGAAGGTTTCTTTGCTATTTTTTGCTTTTTTACATCTGGCTGATTCGTGGTCCCTGAATTCTCTACAGGAGATCTAGATGTTGAAAAGATGTATCTGACTCAAATTTTGGCTAATTAATTCAGGTAGCTATTTGTAATGTTAATGTAAGGCATGGGTTATTAATGTTAGTCCCTGAAGTTCTCAATATTCTGGGAGGCATGGTCGAGGAGTTGGATGCAGCGCGACAGAGGCTTGTTAATGAAGTCAATAAGCCACCAAGGGGAAAAAGGTATCTAAGACAGTATATAATGTAACTGCTCAAAGTATATGATCACTCTCACCATAATCTAAAATTACTCTGGTACTCATTGGATTTAGTGTAATTGTTATGTGTAGATAAATGATATTTTAATTTTTTTTCACCATTCAGTCTCTCTCTCTCTCTCTCATTCCTTGAATAAAGAAGCGAAAGAAACTAATATGTATTAAGGGAGAAAATAAAGTGATGGTTGTTTACAACTGAAATAAAGATTCTTTTAGCAGATAGGTTCTGTTTTCCTTGGTGAGTACGTCACACCACATGGCCCTTGATGCCCATATTTTGCATTGCTAGCATCAAATGTCATGGATTCTTTGGGACATGCTTTGGTGTGAGGAATTCAAATTTCCGTCCAATTTGTTCAGAATTAATTTTCATTGATCTTCTCATGGCCTTTGATTTATTTCTGAAATTTAAGATTTTTCATTTCCTTCTTTCTGATACATCGAAAGTTAGTCTCCCTATCTTTAAATTTGTTCTCCTCCATTTCTCTCTTCCCTCATTGATCCTCCCTCCCTCATAGTTATGCATAGCAACAGTTATCTTAAAAGTGGACTGTTATATCTTACGGAGTAACAGTTGTCATTTGTCAAAGTTGTTTTCCAGAATCTTTTTAACAGTTTTACCACATTTCCAATTTAACAAAATTATCTTTCCTTCTCTTTCAAACAAATACTTTTATATGTTAATGAGGTGGTCTTCAGATATTAAACCTTACCTCATGTCAATGTGTTTATGAATTTGCAACTAGAAAGTTTTAATTGTAGTATTACTATCCAGATATTTGTGATTGAGATAACCCTTAATTATGTATGTTAGAACCAGGGCTGGGGTGGTTCCTCCTTTAGCAACTAGAGCAACTTCTGCGGCGTGGCCACCACCAAGTGTCAATATTCTAGGGCCCATCGATGGACCTGCGATGGAAAGCACAATACCTTTACAGGCAAACAGGCAAGGTATGCCATTCAAAATAGACTGGTGTGTTTGATTACATATATAGCCTCTTATTTGTTGCATGTATTCATACCCTGCAGGATTTACATCTGGCATTTCTGCCAATGACAATCAAAGACAAGATTCTGCAGTTTCAGCAAGTAGGAACAATACTGAGACTAGCTCATCGTCTGCAGGAACTGCATTTGGCACCCCTGCAATTGGCAGGTCAACACAAAGCTTTGCAGTTCCAGTGAGTAGGAACAGTGCTGAGTCTGGCATTTCTCCCACTGACAATCAAAGACTAGACTTTGCAGTTTCAGTAAGTAGGAATAATGCTGAGACTAGCTCACCATCTGCAGGAACTGCATTTGGCACCGCTGTAAGTGGCAGGGCGATACAAAGCTTTGCAGTTCCAGTGAGTAGGAACAGTGCTGAGCCTCATATACAGTCTGCAGTGCAGCCACCAGACTGTGTCTCTGTTCCTGCGCATATTGATAGTCCTGCTATGGAAAACATAACTCCTTTGGAGTCACTGAAGCATGGTATATTAGTTCAGTATAGACTCGTGCAAACTGATACGAATTCACGTATTTCCTAGATTGTGTGTTCAACTTTTCTTAATTTACTGACATTCATTTTCTACAGAAGTTGTAGCTAGCATCCCTGCCAATGATATTACTAGAAAAGACTTCACCGTTCCTCTCGCTAGGGATGATGCTGATAACACATCATCTTCTGTAGCTATGGATTACGAGGAAATTTCTGCGGTGAACGAGTTCAATCACTCATTCATACTTTCCGGGGATAAAGAAACTCCTTTCACTTACATGGCTAGTTTATCTACTAAGTGGGTGACGATGGAAGTCAAAGCTTCCCCTGTTCGAGGAAAAATAAAGGTATAACCATTAAATGTATTCTACCCCTAATGGTTTGTAATATAATTCTATTTGATTTTGATCTTGTGATCTTTACTCTTGTGCAGCGTGATTCATAATTTTTCAACAGAGCTAATCGCTTACTCTTAGCTTGCCAGTTATTGTACTAGTAACATGAAATTTTCAGCTGTTCTAATTTGTGTGAATGTAAGCAATGTTGCAGGTGACTAGTCCTATACGCTTACCGACTTCATGTAACCATGTGCATGTGTTGTATGCCATTGCATTATTTTAGTTGTTAGTATGGAGTTTCTCTCAACTTTTTATTGTCAAATATAACTGATTAACAAATACAAATTTGTAGTGCTACCTGACTAATGTTTAGATTGCTGTTTTCACTTTATTTTATATAGTTGTGAATGGTGTTTTAGTAGTTTAACCCTTCATAGTTAATGTACAAGCTGACTTCTTGTTGCTAATTATGCAGTGCATTGTGGCTGGTGTAAAGGCATTTCAATACAAAGAAAGGGCTACATACGAGCTCCGAGTTTACATTGATGATGGCAGTCTTATCTCTGAAATCCTTATCGATCATAATGTGAGTGGAATTGACATTCATCGATTTATGACTCTTTTAAGAAGCTATGAATCGACAGATTGTTTCTCTGCACAGGTTGTACAGAATGCGATTGGTCATTCTCCTGAAGATGTCAAAAGTGCTCTTACTTCAGAAGACACCAAGCGTGTCAGTGATATTAAAAAAACATTTAAACAGTTTGAGAAGTTTCTTGTAAATTTTGAGGTAAACTGTTGATCATTTTGTCAGCTTTGAACCATGACAATATTTCAACGATGTAAGTTGAATCTTTAGTCACGATCCCATTGTAAATCCTCCTCGCAGGGGACGATGCTTGTAGAGATCAATGATGCCTCTCCTGTTCCAGTTGCCATAGAAATGAACGAGGGCTGTCCAGAATCCGATGCTTGGTTGCTTCTCAAGAGACTAAGATCCTCGAGTTCTGCTCAATCACGACAAAATTCCCCTTTGGATCTTATCATCTTATCCCCTTGAGTGAATCTGACATGTGATACTCCATGTATCCGAATTCATCCATGAAATCCGGTAAGAAAGGTTGAAAACCAATGGCCATGTGGAGAAATGTGTTTGAGAACTTGCTAAATTTGATAATATAATCTCAGAAACATGGTCAATGAGGATATATAGTCAACTTTTAATCATCTGCGGTAGGCTTAAATGTTAATAGTTGATGATGAAAATTGAACTTAAGAGGAAACAAAGCCTTTTACCTGTATTTGTATATTCCTTGTTCTTAAGGATTACTACTTGATATATAAAACCAAACATTCTTGATTTTTTTTTTCTTCGAAATCTGCTCTTACGTTACACCTTTATATGCATATTCAGTATTGCATCTTGATAAATGAAAATCACAGATTCATAACTACACAATCCTGTTTAGGCTCCTTCGAAGTGCTGTATTATAGGCATGAAAAAAAAGAGAACAAATTCATCTGCACACAATCTTGCTACATACCACACGTATTCACAATACAGGAACTAACATGTTCGATATTAATGTCTTTTGATGGGTCAGGTACTTGAATAGAGGAATCTCTTGGCTCTGGTGAAATCTACAAGCTTCTTGCGAAGGTTGTCCTTTGGTGATTCCCCAGGACGGGTGGTGTATAGCAATCGGTATTTCCACTCCATCTCTGGGCAGAAAATCTTCCATAAGAATGTGGCTCCGAACCATGCAGGATCAGTCGTATCTTTCTCCCTTCCATGCACTGTTTAAAATCCCTCAGATAATACGAGGTGTATTAGACAATTGTAAAAACCCATATGTTGTAGCCCCGAAAGTCAGTGTCCTGTTAGGTTAGCAGATGAGAAGGAAGAATAACATAATTCAATAGCTACTTTTGTACTCTTTGCTGTAAGTTTTCGTTGTACGAAGCTTCAAGCTCGATCATCGGCCAACAAAGGCAATTGAAGTCTATGAGAGTGAATGGCGCTCTAATATCATGACATTTCCTTCAAATTTGTTGAAAGAAGTATTGCAAAGATTTTGTTATCTAATATTTAGCCTTATATGACCTTAGATCTTGCCATGACTCTTCTCTGAATCAGTGATGCCTTGATCTTCTTCCAGCGTGGAGATGGACATCATTCCCTCGTTATTAACCAGATGATCCCCGAAATAAAACACATGAAATAATGACATTACCACCTCGTCTAAAAATCGAAGTGTATAACTACAAAACTTTCAAAGTGGCAAGATTTAACTAGACATTTCAGCGATACTGTATTAATCATCTCATTTGAAGATTATATATACGCACACGTACATAATCTACACTTACATCAGCAAAAATGATTCATTGTTTGATCAACAACATTTCTTTAATCCTAGAAACATCTCTGCAAACCACCTAAACATTATAGGGGACACTGAGATTGCGTGCCTTTCGGCTACTTCTTGAAGGCTTCTCTTTTAGCGTACTTGTAGCTGATTTCATTGCCTCGCATGTGTTCTGGGGTAGCTGGCAATGGCTTTGGTGCAACTGGTGAGATAAGCCTTAAGATTTGAGTTGTCATTCGCATACACATTCAAGTCGAAAACAGCTCCTGGTATGTAACGTAACAAAAAATGTAATGCCAATGTGACATTTCACAAACGTCAAAATTATATATAAAATGACATCTCGAATTTTGTGATAGGGGAGATGTTGTGGAGATAGATACTTGGGTCGACGCAGCAAGGAAAAAAGGGAAATGCGTCAGGAGTGGGAGAATTGAGACTACAACACCAAGAAGATGATAACAAGAGATAAAATGACATCTCGAACTTTGTGATAGGGGAGATGTTGTGGAGATAGATACTTGGGTCGACGCAGCAAGGAAAAAAAGGGAATTGCGTCGGGAGTGGGAGATTTGAGACTACAACACCAAGAAGACGATAACAAGAGCAAGAGCAACAAGGTTTATTTCCATTCTTTACTTCACAAAATTTGAACCACTTTGTCTAGCGGTTTAGGCCATGAAATGAAAGGTTGAAAAATTGCAGACATTGGTCCTCAATCTAATGCGGATATCTTCGCCTCCCTCTCCCCACTCAGTCACATGCAACCAGGATTTTAACCCGACCAACTTTCTCTTGCAGATTATGTCACGAAGCATGTTAAGATAGGGCTAGCATCCTAGAGCTTTCACTGCCGAAAGGTTTTGCGAAGCGCGGTTGTATTCTCAATGATCAAAAGTATCCAAATCTTCGTTAAATCTCAATGTCGTCCTTGTGAAAACACACCCACCCTTAAATTTTTGAGCTACATCTACATATGAAGATCTTTTGAAGATTTAATCGAGATATACAAGTTTTTTAATCACTGGACTGGTTATGCAACTTAAAAGGTTAAGCACCAACTTACTCCTAAAGGTTGGGTCGATAACAGAAGTTTGTCTTGGTCGTTCGCTAAAATGGAACTTAATTTTCATTCTATGTCAATTGAGCAGCCCCTTGCTACACAAAATAATCACAATGAAAAGACTGAAAGACTCGTTAATGGAACTGTAGACAGGCTTGCCAGCATATGTAAATATTACTATAAATAATTTTAAGCAATTCTTGGGTTAATTATTTGAATGGTCATTGAACTTAATCAAGTGTTATTACTTAATAATTGAACTTAAAAATGTATCTCAATGTTTACTGAATTTTGCCAAATGTTACTACTTCATAACTGAATTTAAAATTATGAGCTTGCTTGGGAGCGATTAAAACTGAAAATATAGCCGTTATTGGGTCTCACTCGTCTAATAAAAGTCAACAATAACGGCTAGTTTTTCAATTTTAATCCGATTTTAATCTCTACCAAACACCTTCTATATCAATATGGTCATTGAACTATGCACCGTATTACGTATTTATCACTCAAGTAGAAAATTTTTCAACAAACGACATTAACTTAAGTGATGGATGTGTAACACGGTGCATAGTTCAGTGACCATTGATATACATTTAAAGTTCAGTTATTAAATAGTAGTATTTGATATAGTTCGGTGACTATTGAAATATATTTTTAAGTACAGTTATTAAGTAGAAACAATTTCTCATTCTCTCAAATTGATCTCTATTACCAATGAATGGGATATGCTAGACAGAGATTAAATGATTTTGCAAATCATTCAGCCAATCTAGCATTGTATATCCTCCATTTGAACAGCAAAACTCTCAGTTGAAAACTAATGTCATCCATTTTATTTCCAAATGGATATCAGCAAAAGTTTTATTTTCCTTCAATTTATAGGTCTCTGATTTTTTTTTATTTTTTCATTCTCTTTGATTTCTTCTTTCACAGATGTCAATTTGAGGGATTTAATAATAAATTTTAAAATATATCTCAATGGACTACTACTTAATAACTAACTTAAAAATGTATCTCAATAATCACTGAATTATGCATCGTATTATCTATCCATCATTCAAGTAGATGCAATTTGTTGAACATAACGAATTTATTTACTTGAGTGATGGATGTGTAACACGGTGCATAGTTCAGTGATTATTTAAATACATTTTTAAATTCAATTATGAAGTAGTAATACTTGGCACGGGTCAGTGACTATTGAGATACATTTTCAAATTTAGATTAAGTAGTAACACCTGGCGAAGTTCAGTGACCATTGAGATACATTTTAAAATTTAGTTATTAAGTAATAACACTTGACAAAATTTAGTGACCATTCAAATAATTCCCGTAGTCTCTCTTTCTGGTTAGATTGATTTGATTTTAACACTAAGCCAGAATACGACACAAATGTACAATAAACAGACAAAAGCATAGTTTAAAGTGAAGTACTAATGTTCCATCTCAACTGATCTAAAGCAAATGTTTCTTATTCATGAATCAAGTCTGCCATAAAGAAGGTTATGATCTTCAAATATCACAAGCATTTATACGATAGATAATCCCACCCGACCCATCTATCTAATGTGTTCCAATATATAACAAACACCTCTTTCTAAAATCAAATACCAATATCTCTTTTCGGTTGATTAAACATTTCACCATTGAATCTACTATTACCCTAAGCATATCAATTTCAAGCATAATCGCACATTTTCTTGATGGAATTGAAACTGGATTTTGAACTACAAGATAAATAAATACACATAATAAAAAAAAGTCCTAGTCATCTTTTAACATCATTGCAATGCAATGAAACCAAGAAGAGAAATGCTAAATGAAGATAAGGTTTGACATAGCCTTTGACACCAAATGGCCCCCCAATATGGGAGGGAGCAATTGTGTCAACCCTTGTCCAATACTTATGTTTCTATAGCATTTCTCAACCAAGAAAAGGTTTATAAACAACAGTATGAACAGAGTAATGTGATTTTCATTAATTGAACATTGAGATTAGATAAATTGCAATCATGAACATAAAAGTACCATTCAAAACCGCAATCAAAGAGCTACCCAATTCATAATTTCCCAAATAAATTGAGAACTGACTTCAAACACCAAACTTTGGTCCATAAAACAGTAAGCAAGGTGTGTACAAGAAGAAAACCCAGTATGATTTTCTGGTCAATGGTGTGATCGAAGACAATCAAGGGTTCGCTGCGCGACAAGAATAAGTATATGTATGCGATAAAAATGCAGATGAAAAGGATCAAAGAGAGGGGATGGGGAAGAAGCGTGAGGAGGGATACGAGGAGAGAGAGGAGAGCGTAGTTGGGATATAAGTAGCCGAGGTTTTGGGTGAGGCGAGAGCTGGCTTCAGAGGGGGAAATAGGGAGGCTAAGACTTGCAGGGTCAAGGAACATTCGCCAAGGACGGACAGCGGCGGCGATGACATTGGTCGGCCGACAATTCCTCGGATTTTTTCTTTTTTAGAGAGAGATGATTCGATTATGATTTATGAGACGTACTGTTTTAATAACAATGATTATTGGGGAGGGTTTGGAGAAGGGGATTTACAGCATGTTTGGCTAATGTTAAATTATAACAACCCCTCTTGCTGTATCGAATTTTTTTTACAGAAGTTGTACAAACAACACACATATGATGTGATCCGCACAATTTTTTTTTTTTTTAATACACGTGGGGCCCTACCCCTTGTGAGGGGCCTGTATGAGAATAAATAAGTTGGTTGAACATATTTTTTGACACATCAACTTGAATTTACTATCCCACTAATTATCCGCATATTATGAATGATATTTAGTTTATATGCACCTTCAAACAAGCACTTGAATAAGGAGAGATTTAAGTAAAATAAATAAACAAGAGGTTGGTCAGTGAACGAGATGATGTTGATAGGTGACGATGTTGAGAGGGTAATGAACAATGAGGATTCGATCGAAACAGAGATAAAGAAAGCTCTGTACACGCCTGTTATGAGAATGGAAAATATTTTACAATGGAAATACGAAAAGCAAGGAGCTGCGATGGGGAAGAGTAAGTAAAGACGGAGAAAATGGAGTGAATTTTATGATGTAAAAAACTATAGAAAGGAGGAAAGACGTAAAAAGAGATGCGTGCAAGGAATTATCGACGGGACGGGAACAGATTCAATAAAGATAGACGAAAGGGAGTGATCCTATTGACATCTAGATGGAGGGGAAAGGTCATCAGAAAGGGAGAAGGGGAAAGATCGTAGATATATCTCAAATATTAAAAACATTCGTTTCTTTACTTAAAACAAACAATTACGTTCGAGGAACTCAAACAAACAATTACGTTCGCAACAAAACATTCACTGATGGCTCGGGCCCCCAGAAGGAGGCTTTCTTCACCCTTCCACCTAAATATTCTACTCCCAGAGATAAATAAAATACGCAAGCCAAAAACAGCACACTGTGAAAGCCTGCAAAATTTTCAACCAGTTTTCAGCACAGATGACAACCCCTGCCTAGAATATACATATAAATTTCGTGTTCAAACAACATAGCAAACATCAAGTGCTTGAATGTACTAACAAAGGTAAGATTCACAAAGGACGCTTGAAACAGTAACATAACATCGAGCCAAATGCTCTAATCACGAGGATTAACAGTACAAACTTGCTACATAAGCATAATCAAATCTCTAGAGTCTATGCAAGAGACTTACGTACAGAACATACATAACAGAAATTGCCTAATGAGAGAAAAAGGGATAAACAGAGATTTCCTAAGAAATCGGTCCAAGGTAATCGCCCTCGAGGCTCACAACCGCCTGGAAATCCTTCTCAGCCTCAACGTACTTCTCCCCAATCACCACAAAGCGCACGACCACACCTTTCTCAATTTTTGATGATTTATCGTTCCTGAAAAAGGGATTTTCCCCGGGCACGTACTGATAGTCAGCCATTTTTTGATGGGAGAGATATATTTTCTCAGTTGGACCGCATCTCAAGAAGACTCCATGCTTCAAGATTTTGTGCACAACGCCTTCCAGAATTTCTCCAGGTAAGATCTTGAAGGTAATGCAGCTGAAGTCTACAGGAAAGAGTACGTCTCCCGTGTGTTGTCTAACTTTTCCTTCCCCAATGCGCTCCACAGTAGTTACAGCAAGGAAATAACCCAAATCTTTCATGGCCTTCTTAGCAGCAAAATCATCCATAAGGTGAATTATAATAGCCTTCTTAAGCATCAATCCTTTAGCATCAAGGTTCTCAGCAGGAATTACCACGTTCCACGACAATTGTGATTTAAGGTACATCTTTCCCTGAATTCTACAAGTAATCAATGATACGATGTTAGAAGCTACAATGATAGAGCTACAGAGTTTAAGCAAGGTTGCAATCATAATTAACAAATGTAACTGGCACTACTAGCACAATTTCTCAGGGGGAAAAAAACTGTTTTCTTATATGCATTCTATAATACTACATCAAACATAAAACAGTAACTAATGCATAAGCCAAATAATATTAACAAGTTCCTATTGAAGTTACTCTATATCTAAAACAAATACTGCAGCAATTATTTCGATTACATCTCTACTGCAACTGAAATTATACTCTGTTCACATAATTCACATCATCTGTAGCATTGCAAGTGTCAAACATCTCATGATACCAATGATATTCATATCCGAAGTTAAATAAACAAAATCCATATGTTTTCCATTACCTTTGTATAGGGAAATAACATTTACTATATTGTAGACTTGAACCTCTAAACAAAGCGCAACACCACAAGGTTCCAGTGCCTATAATGAAAATTTAGACACTAGTTCGAGAAGCCTAAAGTTGGTCTTAAGATCCCTGATTCCCTCAAGATTGTTACTTGCTTCAGGCCCAACCCTGTGGCTGGGGAGAGGTTGGTCAAATTAACCAAGTATTCCCCTCTTAGCAAAAATATTATGAAAGGAGAAGAATGCAATGAAACCTGTCTGTCAATATCTGAAAAAGGGGTTAATCTCAGGCGGGTTTGGATCCTTTTCGAGGTATCGGAGATGTTACTTGACTTTTATTTTCCCCTTTTTACTACAGCTTCTATAAATTCGCATTATAAAAATAGAAGATGGATTAAGAGCATGTTTGTCTTTGTTTAAGAGCCGCAAAAGAAGCCAAAAATTGGCTTCACATACTTCCCAAAAATGCTAAATGGCAGCCCCTTTTTGGCTTCTTTGTAAAGATTAAACAAAGACACGCGCTCTAATATAGATTAAATTTAGTTGAGAACCAACAAACTCTGTATAATTCTAAAACTTCTACAAATGGATCAAAATGACTCCCTCAATACATCAACATGTTAATTCTTCAATAAAATATATTCTCCCAACTACTTTTCTAGATACATTTTTCCCAAATTCCACATGTAAATCAATGATACAAAGTTTTAGAAGCTACAATGATAGAACTACAGTGTTTAAGCAATGTTGCAATTAACACTAACCATATATCAGAAGTTAAATAAACAAAAGCTATATTTACACCATGCCTTCGAATAGGGAAATAAAGGGTCTAGTGGGGGCAGGATTTTGGTCCTGGGTATTTCACCAATGGAAAACTATAAACAACCGCATCAAAAACTCAAGAGAAATATTATTGAAAAAATCACTGTTGCTAGAGAAAGATTACCATCAAGAAACAACAATTCTGGAAAAATAAAATAAATTAGAAGGAGCTGAGTTCAAATTAAATCATTCACAACAAACAAATGGAGTCGATTTCAACATATAAAGCCCCCTTGAACACTAATACAAACCGATACTACCTTCCAAGTTTGGTGATGAAGAAGTTGAGAAGAAATCACTGCAACATTAACATAGATTGGTACCGGGGGTGATGAGTATAAGCCCAATTTTCAGTGTGATACCGAGAGAGAAAACCTAGTCTGCTCTTCCCCTTGCTAAACAGACATGGGTTACCTAGGCCTGCGTTTTAATTGGGCTTTACAAATATTTTTCTAAGCTTAATTATTAAAAAAAAAAAGGGAAAAATATATTAATCATACTTTAAGTTTACCCTATTTCAAAAATAACAAAACATCTTTCACATTTCAGAAATCAGATTTTTGACATATACATACACATATATATATTTATATATTTTTTATTTATATATATAAAAATATAAAAAGATATATATATATATAAAATT
>CAIGRF010165153.1:0-14997 GCA_903798235.1 Fraxinus ornus
TAATGTTGTAATTTGGAATTTTGTCATTGAGGGCATGAATGGAAAATCAATTTTCGACCATTGTAAGTCTAGTAGTCTACTACAAAAAAAAAATTTGCGACTGTTGGAAGAGTAGGTATTTTTTAATTAATATGCCACTGTTGAAAAAATTGGGAAAATTATATAATGCCAAATAAAAATCGTCTGGCTTAAAGAACTTTTTCGGCGGAGTTGTGAGGGCGATTATTGTTGGATAATAATCAAAGACCAAGCCACCAAGGCCAGAAAGAATTATGATGAAAATTGAAATTATTTTTCTTTTGGAATTTCTTACTCGAAAAGGGTTTTACAACTTGTGAAATTTGTTATTCTATGCTTGAAGTTATCTGGCCCTTTCTTTTTTCATTTGACCTTTTTTGAGCTCATGACACGTTTAGTGTTTTTTCACAAAAAATTAACATTAATATGATTTTAGTGGGTCGGAAAAATACGTAATTATGTACAAAATATACATTTTCATGGTAATATGTAAAATTTATAAAATAATCAAATAGAAGGAACAATATGATCATATTTGGCCTTGTTTCATCTGCGAAAGATCAAATCATTAGACCTCATAGTCTTGAAACAATCTTATTATTATCATCAGAATCAATATCTACATAACTTTCGAATCCGACCGTTTCATCAGGTTTTAATGCCGTCATCACATCAGCAAAAATAGTTTTCCTGTTTTCTGCATACATTTTTCCATCCCAATTCCTCTTTACCAGCTCCGTCCCTCGCCTTACCGTAGCCTCCACCGTTTCCTCGACGCTATCAAGTGCGGAGTCCACGATTCCCCACTGAAGCCCCCAACCCAGCAGTGATTTTGGTTGATTTCAATACCACCTCCCTCCACACACACCTTCGGGGACGCTATTTTGCTTTTCATGATTTGCACAAACGAAGAAGGTATTTTCATCCGGATGTCAAGCTCGCTCATGTAGAGGAAGCCCCGATCCTTGTGCATCACCATGTAGTCATGGCATAGTGCTAGAACGAAGCCGGCGGCTGAGGTGTGGCCGGTAACGGCGGCGATGATGGGCATAAGGAAGGATATGAGGTCGAAGACTAAAAACCGGAACTTCCTAGACATCAACTTAAGTCGGGTTTGAGCTACGGCTTGGACCGGGTCTGGATCTAATTCGGCCCATGATAGGTCGTTATTGAAATTGCCAGATGCACATCTGCTTGGTCAGCTAGAGTATAATCAGCAGCAAGAGCAATAACGTGGATCAATGACTAGAAGCAACAGCAGAAGTCTCTAGAAGAGAATTAGTTGGATCAGTTTTGTATAGTGGAATTGAATCAGTCTTTCCCTTTTATTCTTTATGTAAATTAGTTAGAAATGATTCCATTTTTTTTGTATTTATTGAACCAGCATTGTACATTTTCTATATGGTTGAATGAATTCAATTTCAGCCTCTCTGTTTGCTTAATCAAAATTCTTTTCATTACATATCTGAAATGGTATCAGAGCCTGAAATGGAAGAATCAAATACTCCAACAAATGCAAATCCAAATCGTATTCAAAATCTACAGACTGATGAAGGTAATTCAAGTGTTGTTCATCTTAATCCCACTCATCCCATCAGTCCCTACTACATTGGTAGCAATGATGGGGGAGCACTCATGCTAGTTACTCATGTTTTGGACTCCAGCAATTACTACTCCTGGGGCTCATTCTATAAGGAGAGCATTAAGGATCAAGAATAAATTAGGATTTATCGATGGAACTCTATATGAACCAAAGGATCCCAATGATCCATTGCTGGAACATTGGCTTAGGTACAATGACATAGTCATAACATGGATGCAAAATGCCATGGCAATTGACATCAAAAGAAGCACAATATATGCGGAGACAGCTCATCTTCTTTGGCCAGATCTGGAGCAGCAGTTCTCCCAGCAAAATGCACCACGCACATATTTGAAATCAAAAAGGATGATGTAGAACCAGGATTCTGTGAGCACTTACTACTCCAAGCTCAAAATCCTTTTGGATGAGCTGCTGAATTATGAGAGTATCCCAAGCTGTACTTGTGGAGGCTTGAAGACAGTGATTCAAAATCAGCAAAGGGACTGGGTCATAAAATTTCTAATGGGGCTGAATGAGAATTACAGAGAGATTAAGGCTCAAATTCTGCTAATCAAGCCATTCCCTAACCTGAATGAGGTGTATTATTTGATTCAACAAGAAGAGAAAAGACGGAAAATATCTAATCCAAGTCCTCCAACTCAGATCATATGGCATTCTCAAGTAGAAGAAATTTCAGAAAGGCAGGAAACCAGGATTTTTCATCACAGAAAAGAGACAGATATTATTGTACTCATTGCAAGGTTGCAGGTCACTCCCTTGATAGATGCTTCAAAGCAAATCCAAATAGACCATTATGTCCTACTGCCAAATGCCGGGACACTCTGCAGACAAATGCTACAAGCTTAATGGATTTCCATCAGGGCACAAGTTTAGTGACAAAGGGAAATCATCTGTTCACATGGTCTCTGCAAGTTCAATACCTAATCAGGAGGTAGTGAAGGACAAAAGCCAAGTAACATTGAGTCAAGAACAATACTCACAACTGATGGCACTCCTCAGACCAGCAACAAACCCACAACAGCTACCTTCATCATCCAACAACACTCAGACACTTGTCAATTCCTCCCCATCAGATGACTTCAATCATAAGTTATCTGGTATGCCACTAAGTTTAACTGCTTTTCATCATAGCCATGGAAACCTTTTCAAAACACCTTGGATTCTAGACACTGGAGCAACGGACCACATGATTTGTTTTATCTCTTTTTGTACATCTATTCAAACCTAACTGGCTTGCTCTGTAACTTTACCAAATGGAGAAAAGGTTCCAGTCACACATGTTGGAACTGTCAAAATCTCTGGATCCATAATTCTACATGATGTGCTTTGCATTCCTAGCTTTACTTTTAATTGGATTTCAGCCAAGCAACTAACTCAATCTCTAAATTACTGTCTTATTTTCTTTACTGATCACTGTTATATCCAGGACCTTTTGACTTGGAGAACGATTGGAATGGGTGAGGTGAAGATGGATTGTATGAAGAAGTCTGTTCCTCCTTCAGCTTTGTCAGAAATCCTTAACCAATTCAAATGCATGTCCTCTTCTTCTATGTCTGTCACTAAAAGCAATAAGGAGTTTGTTCTGTGGCACTACAGATTAGGACATCCATCATATTCTAATTCCAATCCTGATAAAAGCATTTACATTCCTGCATCATCTAGTTTAAATCAATGTCCTATATGTCCTTTAGCAAAACAACATAGACTGCCATTTGATGTTAGCCACAACAAGACAGAAGAATGTTTTGAATTAATTCAATGTGACATTTGGGGACCTTGTAATGAAATCAGTATGGATGGTTCTAAGTATTTTCTCTCTATTGTTGATGATTTTAGTAGATGCACATGGATCTATATACTAAGTTTTAAATCTGAAGCCACCACAGCTTTACAAAACTTTTGTGCAATGATTGAGACTCAATTTAAAGCTAAAATCAAAACTATCAGAACATACAATGGTAGGGAATTTATCACGATGGATTTCTACTTAAAAAAGGGAATAGTGCATCAAAGAACTTGTGTTGAGACACCGGAACAAAATGCCGTGGTGGAAAGAAAACACCAACATATCTTGAATGTGGCAAGAGCCTTAAGGTTTCAAAGTGGCCTTCCTTTAAAATTTTGGAATGACTTTGTGTTAACTACTGTTTATCTCATAAATAGAACTCCAACACCCACTCTAGATCACAAAACTCCTTTTGAGGTTCTGTTTGGAACCAAGCCAAATTACAGTCACTTAAAGGTTTTTGGATGCCTAACCTTTGCCACAACCTTGTCAGTAGAAGACACAAGTTTGACCTTAGGTCTAGGGAGTCTGTGTTCATTGGATATTCCTTTGGAGTGAAAGGCTATAGGTTATTGGATTTAAAGACCAAGAAAGTTTTTATCTCAAGGAATGTGATCTTCCATGAGAATGTGTTTCCATTCAAAGATATCAAATCCAATAGCTATATCCCCTCAACTGATTTTAGCCATCTAAGCTTCACAAAAAATCCTATTATTTCTAAAGATTCCACAACCTCTAGTTTTGACAATAATCAACACTTTGAGCATGACACTCCAAAAGATCAGCTTATTGAGCATAACATTCCAAATGAACCACTAGATATTGAACCTTCCAACCTCTATGAAAACACAAATTATCACACCTCTCAACCCATCACTGATGTTTTGGAACAAAATCCTCCTACTGCAAGCCATTACCCCGGAGGTCTAGCAGAATTCGCAAAACACCTCATCACTTGGAAGACTTCATGTGTCAACATGCCTCTTCGCCTCTCCCATTTCAAAAGTTCAACAGCAAAGAGGAAGATGGTATAACAGGTAGTAAGTTTCATGTTCGCTTGTAAATATGCCGCAAGTGCATGGGTCGAGAACAAGTAGTAAAAGTGGACCTTTAGAGTCCAAGTCGATCCCTCAGAGAGTGTTGAATTCAATTCTAAGTTTATCCGTCTCAATCTAACGAAACACACACAGATTTTAAAAAAATGGATTTAAAAACCCTGAAAACAACAATTTTGATTAAAACTGATAAAATGACAAATAAAAAGTAAAAAGATTTGGATTTTGAAAAGATGTTGGAATTTATGTTTTCGCTTAACCTATACTTCATTAATGCCAATTCAATCACGCGCAGATGCAAATTACCAAAATAAATAGTCAGAGTGTGTTTGGTGCATATTAAAATGAGAGAATACATTTTTTTGAAGTGATGTGATGAGGAATATGTGATTGAAAAAGAAGGAAAAATTATTGATGTGATAAAAAATATTATTTTATTGAAGAATGTGTGGTTGAAAATGAGTAGAAGAATGAGAATGAAAAAAATAATGTGGGTCAAACAGGGACTCAGACCCGATTTTCCAATTTTAAATTAATACCCTCTTTCGAGTGATATTAACAATAATTAATTAATGCATACCACATATTTCTATGTCGATACAAAGTTAAATAATCGCATTCAATATTTGTGAAAATACTCAAAGGATCACATGAGGTAGGTGTATATTTCTACATCACCTAGACGCGCCTAGAACACTAAGCAAACTCATGGCATCAATCATTTCGATCTAGCAAATGTAATTATTTTTCAACAATCACATAAACACCTAATTACAATATCTAATGTCGTCACATAAATGAAGTAATTTTAACGTGATGATTAATACACTATTATTTTGATAACATATGCATAACAAAATCAAAATAAACATATCATTGACATTAATGAAATACTAGGTTAAGTTATTCCATAAATTCCAACAAAATAACTTAGCTCATCATCATAATATCATAACAAAGGAGATTATTCAATTTATACATGCCAAATATTGGAAAAACAAATGAAGAACACAAAGTTTTAAAGATACAACCCTTGTTGCCTAGTTTGAATCCTTCCAAGGTGTTTTTCCAAGTTTCTTCAAGTAATAATCCCCCTTACTTTCCACTTTTGATCACCAAAATGAGCTAAGATTACAACAATCTAACAAACTAAAAGAAAACTAGAAAAGAAAAGGAAGAAAAGCTAGAGAGAAAATGGTAGAGAAAAATATAAAACTTAAAAACTAAAAACTAATTTATAAACTAATCTAATCTATATCCCAAAAAAAACGTCCCAGCACACTATCTATATAGGAAAGATATTTTTGCTAACCTAGCCATTAAGTTAACTAAAATATCTTAAGAAAAATTGCAACCAAAGTCCCCAAACTTTTGGAAGGTGAGCACAATGGTCCCTCAACTTTGATCTTGTACATTTTGGCCCTCGTAATTTCACTTTCATATCAATTTGGTTCTTCATAAATTGCACTTCAATTCCTTCATCTTTCTGGCATGTGCAATTTGGTCCCAAGCTTCACTATTTTGTACAATTTTAGTCAATTTCTTTTCATTTTCGCTCTGTTCTTCGTCCAATCGAGGTTTAAGCTTACAAACATGAAATTTACACAATTATGCATAGAAATCTACTCAATTTCAATTCTAATTAAATGTAAAAAGTGCTAAATAAGTGTGTAAAAACACACTTATCATTTCTCCTTAAAGATAGCATTTTCTATGACAAATTATCCATACTTCACAGTGTCTTCACAACCTCAATAACCCAGAACCTAAGACTTACCAAGAAGCCATTGCTTCTCCTGAATGGCGTGCCGCCATGAAATCTGAGATTGAGGCTCTTGAACTCAATGATACTTGGGTATTGACCAGCCTACCGTCTGATAAAGAGGCCATAGGGTGCAAATGGGTATATAAGGTGAAGTTTAATGCTAATGGCAGTGTTGAAAGATACAAGACACGTCTAGTGGCAAAAGGATACACCCAACAAGAGGGACTCGACTATCATGAGACTTTTTCTCCTGTAGCGAAGTTAGTCACCATTAGAACTCTACTAGCTGTTGCAGTTGTCAAAGGGTGGAAATTGCATCAGTTTGATGTAAATAATGATTTTCTATATGGTGACTTATATGAAGATGTTTACATGGAGTTGCCTCCTGGTTACCTTAGTGACAGTGGGAATAGGGTGTGCAAATTACGCAAAAGTTTGTATGGTTTAAAGCAGGCTTCACGCCAACGGTACTCCAAACTTTCGAGCTTCATTGTTGAACAGGGATATATTCCATCAAAGGCAGACTATAGTTTATTTACCAAGCTAACTGATAGCACTTTCACTGCCATTCTAGTATATGTGGATGACATAATAGTGGCTGGAAATTGTGATGACTCCATCAATAAGCTAAAGGTCTCTCCCAATGAAAAATTCAAAATCAAAGATCTGGGAAAGTTAAAATATTTTTTAAGCATTGAAGTAGCAAGGTCTAAAGATGGAATTCACATATGCCAAAGGAAGTATGCCTTGGACATCCTGGCAGATTCTGGCACGATAAGTTCAGCTTCTGCTAGGATCTCCCTTGATCAGAATATGAAGCTCAGCAAAGATGAAGGTGAACTATTGCCTGATCCATCACTTTACAGAAGGCTGATAGGTAGGTTGTTGTACTTGACCATCACAATGCCAGACCTGACATATTCGGTTCAGCTATTAAGTCAATTTATGGGAAATCCTAGAGTCCCACATTTGCATGATGCTCATAAGGTATTGAGGTACATCAAGAGAGCACCAGGACAAGGATTGTTGTACCCAACAAAATCAAAATTGCAACTGGAGGGCTATTGTGATTCAGGTTGGGGAGCATGCGTGGACACAAGAAGATTAGTTACTGGCTATTGTGTGTTCATTGGGGGAAGCCCTAATATCATGGAAATCAAAGAAGCAACATGTAGTGCCCAGATCTTCAGCAGAGGCGGAATATAGAGCAATGGTAAACCTCTGTTGTGAACTGACTTGGCATATTTGCTTAAAGTTTTAAAAGTTGAAAACCTGCAGCCAGCCATCTTGAATTGTGACAATAAGGCTGCCATTCGCATAGCTACAAATCTTGTGTTTCATGAGAGAACAAAACACGTTGAACTTGACTGCCACTTGGTCCGAGACAAGGTACAAGATGGAAGTGTCATCACTCAACATGTTCCTAGCTCATCACAGATTGCAGATATTTTTACTAAGCCACTGAATTCTCAAAGTTTTTACTCTTGCTTGTCCAAGATGAGAGTAATGGACATTTACTCTCCATCTTGCGAGGGGCTATCGAAATTACCAGATGCACATCTGCTGAGTCAACTGGAGTATAATCAGCAGCAAGAGCACCAACGTGGATTAATGACTAGGAGCAACAGCAGAAGTTTCTAGAAGAGAATTAGTTGGATCAGTTTTGCATAGTGGAATTGAATCAGTCTTTCCCTTTTATTCTTTATGTAAATTAGTTAGGAAATTAGTTAGAAATGATTCCATTTTTTCTGTATTTATTGAACCAACATTGTACATTTTCTATACGGTTGAATGAATTCAATTTCAGCCTCTCTATTTTCTTAATATCAAAATTCTTTTCATTACAAATCTGAAAGTCGTAGCCATTGGAGAAGAACTTGCCATGGGCGGTAGTGATGAGGGCCGTGGGTCCCATAGACTCGGATTCAATCCTAGCCCGGTGAAGTGCTGCCTGGATAGAGTCGATCAAAATCGAGTTAAGCTGGTGCTCCTCGTTACCGAAAATTGTAAGGATAAAGAGGCCATCACGTTTCTCTAGAGTGCACATCTCTCCCTTCCTCTCTCACACACACACAAAATGTGTGCAACTAAAGGCTAGAGAGAGTATTCAAAGAGTAGCCGTCAGCCACCCAATTCCATAAAAGATGAATCCAATCATGTGTAATTTACTAATTTTAACAACTCTATGGTCACCAAACTTTCAAAATGTGTCGTTTCAACAACTGAACTTTTTATTTAACATAAATGCTCATTAAATTTACAAAAATATTTCAATTAAGTCACTATCATATATCTGCTACTAATTTTTATACAATTTTGTGGATGTAAAAAAAATATCTTCAAAAATATTTTTATCTAACGTAGTTGCTTGGGCAGGTAACCTTGTTGGTGAGATGGCATGAAAAAGTAGAAAAAATGAAAATCAATTTCACATATTGACGGAGCCCGAATCAATCCAGTGAGTGTGTTTGGTGCACATTAAAATGAGAAAATGCATTCTTTTGATGTGATGTGATGAGAAATATGTGGTTGAAAAAGAAGGAAAAGTTATTGATGTGATGAAAAATATTATTTTATTGAAGAATGTGTGGTTGAAAATGAGTAGAAGAATGAGAATGAAAAAAATAATGTGGGACAAACAGGGGCTAAGAAAATAATTTTTTTTTTAGAGCTTGTTTGGTAGGAATTTTTTGGAGGAAGAATTGATTTTGAATAATGATATGATGAGAAATGTGTGGTTGAAAAAGAAGAAAAAATTATTGATGTGATGGAAAATATTATTTTATTGAAGAATGTGTGGTTGAAAAATGAGAATTGATTTACTGTAGAATTGGAGAATTCGTACCAAACAAGCCCTTAATATGACAATAATACGTAGTGGCGGAACTAGACATTTTTATTGAGTGACCAAAATTTAAGTTACAAATATATTTTTTTAAAGGTCTTTTTTTTTTTAATACACGTTTCATTAATATTTTGTTCTTCACTTAAAAATAGAGATTTCCGTTTAAAATAATTTTTCATAATTGTTTGATATGAAACTCAATAAATAAATAAATATTAATCTATTTAAAATATTAATTGCAATCATAAAAATAAAATCAATATCATTAGTTAATTTACAAAGTCCTAATGTTTTATTTAGATCACATTGGGGGGGGGGACACCAAGTTATGACAAGTCATTGCTTACTTCGGAAGTGAGATCAGAGTCAGAACTGAAATCGACACAAATGCCTTCAACAAAAATACAATTATAGAGAAGTTAGCCCCCGTTTGACCCACATTATTTTTTCCATTATCATTATTTTACTCATTTTCAACCACATATTCTTCAATAAAATAATATTTTCTATCACATTTCTACCATCTCTAAAATAATTATTTTCAATTTACTGAAAAAAGGAATGAAACTTTGACAATTATATCCCACAACAATTTTTTTACCGCTTCTAAAACAATTATTTTAAAATTTCCTTTCAATTTTATCTTCTAAAATAATTATTCATACACAAAATAACTTTTTTTTACGTAATTTTATTCTTTTAAAAGAATTTTGAAATCACTGGATAATAAAATCTAAAATACGGATTTGACTGTTTAGAAAACCGCTACTAAGAGGGTGTTTGGTGTATATTAAAATTAGATTTTTATTAGATTGTCATAAAAGTTTTTGAAATGTGTAGTTAAAAAATTGTGGGACCCATGAAAGAAATAGTTAATATTTATTGTTTGACTTTGACTTGAATTAAATTCGGATTTTAATCTGGACCAAACAAGGGCTAAATATCACACAAAACTGGATCCCTCAAAAATGACCAAAATCGATATTTTAAGAAACCCCATAATCAGTACTCAAAAGTCCCAATCATGCCCTTAAATTTTTGGAGTTAGTTGTTCAAACATGAATACTAATTTATACCACAATCCACGGTGAGTGTAATAACACAACTCAGTCCACCAAGAAAATATTAGCAATCGATTTCATGCTCTGGTAACATTATATTCATAAACCAAAAATAAGCTCAAAAATAAAATTTTACTCAGAAAATTCCAGTCATACTAATTAGTATATAATATTAGCAGAATGGTGAATTTTTTTCGTTATAAATCATTCAACGAGTAGAAAAAAAAAATTAATTTTACCTTCTAATAGTTACAGACTAAAAGGATATGAATAATTATTACATATTGATGTTGTACATAAAACAGAAAATTAAGAGTTCTCGTATCCTAACAAAATGAACGATATTATCTAGCATCAACGGTGTTAAAACACCAATCTAGGTGACCACACTTCATAGATTCAATTAAATGAATCATTTGATATTATACTTAAGCGAATCTATCATTTAATGTTATACAATTGTCACGTAGACTAATGCTTGGTACCAGTGATGTTGAATAGCATTATTCTAACAAAATACATCATCGCACAAATAAAAATACTAATATAAATGCATCAGTTTTACATACGAATCTCGGATTGGATTCAATAAATTCTTCTGTCAAAAGACTCTTTTTCCCCTTTCTTTCATCATCTCCTCCTCTCATCATATTCTGATGTTGAATTGCTTGAAGAAGGGTAAAAGCAATTGGAGGATAAACCTTTCGTTCTTCAGTAAATCCCGATTTTAAATTCTTCCAAATGCTGCATTCAAAATAAAAATGAAAGAAACCAGAACTATATACTGATTCTTACTAATAGAAAAACAATAAAACAAGTAGAGAAGTGCGAAAAACCAACCATGATTAACCTGTGTAACTGGTTAACTCGAGGGAATCCAATAATCACATTGAAGTACAAACAAGGCATTCGCTAGCATTTAACCATGTTCATAAAAATTCGCAGATAGTAAGGCACAGGAACGTAGTGCACAGAGTCGGACTATGTGGTAAGGATGGAAAAATACAATAAATAGGCTGTACATTTCAACTCCTTCCATTTAACAGCATACTTGAAATCAGATTTCAAAGGAACCATTGGCCTCACCATATTACTGTGGCATTCTCTTTCAATTCAGCAATTGTAGCCTATGTTATATTCTAGTGTGCATAACAAAATTCAAATTTCGCAATTAAGTTCAGAAACTCAGGATGATCAGACAGGCCACCCTTTCAGCAATGCATCATCCAAAATGAAGTAAACATGGAATTGTAACCAAATCAAAAGATTGGCATTGCTCTCGAAATAGTTTTCAAACCATCTAGCTATGCAAGGTAAACGATATCTCTGTCTTGCAGTTTCAGCACCTTACAATCCTTTGTTTGTCATTTCTCCGGCACTGGTGACGCAGGTTAGACTTGACCATAGTCCCCTGTCAAATCCTTAACTCGGAAAAAAAACCCCCTCAAGTGTCAAATATTCAAAAAGAAAATTACATTCTCATCATAATTCTTTGATACTGGTCTTTGATGAATTTTCCAAGTTACCACTATTGTCTCCAAGTAGAATACCTTCCTTCTCCACTAGTTTCTGCCTCATCCACTTTCTTCTCCCCTTCTTCTCCATCCTCTTTCTTCTTCCCGTCTTCTCAATCCTCATCATAATTCAACCCGCTTTCTTCCTCTCATTTTCTTCTGACTTTCCTCTTTCTCATTTTTCTCTTCCACCACTTTCCTCAATTTTTGCACTATTCCTCTCTCTTTGGACCTCTTTTACGTTTCCTTTCCTCCTCTTCTTCTGATGCACAACTATCTTCATTCAGATGCTCAAGCTTCTCAATTGCCAACTGAGAAGACTTCCGCATTGATACCCTTTGGTTAATAATAACCCTGTTCCTTTTTCCTCAGCATCACTTGCCCCATTTTCTATTCCTCCTTTTTCATCCAAATTTCCCTTTCCCTTTCTTGCTCTTTCTTTTTCTTCCCCTCTAACCTGGCTGCTTCTCTCAGCTTTCAACCTCTTCTTTTTTGTTGATCTCCATACCATCATCGTCTTCAATCTTTCCCATTAACTTCTTGATTTCTCTCTTTCCTGTTTTCGAACTCTTGCTTTTCACTCTTTTGAGTATTTGTAATGTCCTCCTCTGAAAACCTTCCCCCCTGTACATGAGGATGGTGGATGCTAATTAATCCAAGGTTGAAGGTCGGTTTGTAACCAAAAAAATTTAAGGGACCGAGAATGCAATGAGGTTCAAAGCTTGAGAAAGATGACCGATAATTTACCCTAATTATTATAGCTGCATCAGTAAAGGCCAAATAAGAGACTGCATTGATAGCACAAATAGAATCATCTTTTTTATATAGCATCTTCTCCAAAATTCATACATCCAATTACGTTAATAGAAGGAAAATCTTATACCCAGTCATAATATAAAGTATGCTAACATTGCGTCTTCTACAAAAGAAGCTAAATCGGACAGTATCACAGTGATAGGATAAAACATGCTATTTGAGATATGATCAAAAGCTCACAGTTTCGAAACAGCCTTATGACTATCATTACAATCAGTATCTCCAACCGTCTCATCGGAACTTAAAGCCGCCATCACATCAGCAAAAACGGTCTTCCTGTTCTCCGCATACACTTTTCCATCCCAATTCCTCTTCACCAGCTCCATCCCCAGCCTCGCCGCGGCCTCCACTGTCTCTTCCGCGCTATCATGTGCGGAGTCCACAATTCCCCACTCCACCGCCATCTCCGCGTTGATTTTGGCGGCTTTTAAAATTACCTCCCTCCACACCTTAGGAGACGCAATTTTACTTTTC
Source organism: Fraxinus ornus (assembly GCA_903798235.1). NCBI lineage: Eukaryota > Viridiplantae > Streptophyta > Magnoliopsida > Lamiales > Oleaceae > Fraxinus > Fraxinus ornus. The sequence continues at coordinate 12,938 of CAIGRF010165153.1, forward strand.
ACAATTTGCACAAACCAAGAAGATATTTTCAGCCGGATGTCGAGTTCGCTCATATAAAGGAAGCCTCGGTCCTTGCGCATTACGATATAGTCGTGGCTTAGGGCTAGAACAAAGCCGGCAGCGGAAGCGTGACCGGTGACGGCGGCGATGGTGGGCATAGGAAGGGATGTGAGGTCGGAGACTAAACACCGTAACTTCTTAGACATCAACTTGGATCGTGTTTGAGCTTGGGCTTGGCCCGGATCTGGATCTGACAAGGCCCATGAGAGGTCGTAGCCATTGGAGAAGAACTTGCCGTGGCCGGTAGTGATAAGGGCCGTGGGCCCCATAGACTCGGATTCAATCTTAGCCCGGTGGAGTGCGGCCCGGATGGAGTCGATCAGAATCGGGTTAAGCCGGTGCTCATCATTTCCGGTTATTGTTAGGATAAAGAGGCCATCGAGTTTCTCCAGAGTGCACATCTCTCTCTCTCTCTCTCTCTCTCTCACACACACACACACAAACAACGGAGATAGAGAGGAATAACCGTGGCTTGTGAATTTGTGAATTCATGCTGGTATCACAAAATGGACTTAGCCTACAATAATAATGTTATGTGTAGTCGATATATGACTGGAATTGTAATGCATTTTATTAGACAATAAATCAACTTGTCATTTAACTTCCAAAATGTTTCATGTTAATAATCAAACGTTTTAGGGTTAAATACACTGATGACATTCAACTTTATATTTAGTGTCACAATGACTACTCAATTTGATTTTGTTTCATCATGATCACCCAACTTTATGTTTAGTGTCACCATGACTACTCAATTTGATTTTATTTTATCATGATCACCCAACTTTATGTTTAGTGTCACCATGACTACTCAATTTGATTTTATTTTATCATGATCACCCAACTTTATGTTTAGTGTCACCATGACTACTCAATTTGATTTTATTTTATCATGATCACCCAACTTTATGTTTAGTGTCACCATGACTACTCAATTTGATTTTATTTTATCATGATCACCCAACTTTATGTTTAGTGTCACCATGACTACTCAATTTGATTTTATTTTATCATGATCACCCAACTTTATGTTTAGTGTCACCATGACTACTCAATTTGATTTTATTTTATCATGATCACCCAACTTTATGTTTAGTGTCACCATGACTACTCAATTTGATTTTATTTTATCATAACCACCCAATTCCATACAACATTTCACCATGCCTACCCAACTTCTTTTACTATTTTTTACTCATTTTGAAATGGGTAAAATGAGAACTTTGCATTATATATATAAAATAAATCTTAAAAAATAAAAATAAAATAAAACTTATTTTAAAAAAATAAACTAAATAAAAACTTATTTTAAAAAGTGTTACTTAAAAAAATATATATATATAATGAACTCTTATTTAAAAAGAAAACGTTTTTTTTTTGTTTTTTAAAATTTATTTTATATATATAATGCAAATTTACCATTTTACTACTTTTAAAATTAGTGAAAATGATTAAAATAAGTTGGATTGTCATGGTGAAACATCATGTGAAATTGGGTAACAATAATGAAATAAAATTAAATCGGATGGCCATGATAATACTAAGTATAAAGTTAGGTGACTATTGTAAAACAAAATCAAATTGGGTGACAATTGTGACATTGAGTATAAAGTTGAGTTGTCATTGGTGTATTTAACCCAACTTTTTATTTAACATAGTTGGTCATTGAAAAAATATAATTAATATAGGTGAAAATTATTATTATTTTCCTAATATACCATTGCATTAGATAGTGGTTTAAAATTTTAAGTAGGAATAGTTCAAACTTGTTGATAATAAATCACATTAAGCCCCTGTTTGGTACACATTATTTTTTTCATTCTCATTCTTCTACTAATTTTTAACTACACATTCTTCAATAAAATAATATTTTCCATCACATCAATAACTTTTCCTTCTTCTCCAACTACACATTCTCTATCAATCTACTATTTCAAAATATATTTTTCCAAAATAATGTGATTCAAACACACCCTCAACAATAATAGGTGTGTTTGAGC
>CAIGRF010165219.1:20331-46961 GCA_903798235.1 Fraxinus ornus
CCACTTTTTTAATCTATATAACTTTTTTTAATTTGTGCCACTTTTTTGAATTCGTCACTTTTTTTTAAAATTTTGTCACTTTTTTTAGTTTTTTATCACCTTTTAAGTTTTTGTCACTTTTTAATAAAATAAAAAAGATGAAATAATATGTTATATTTTCCTAACATAATCAGCATGTGGATTGGCCTGAATGTGGTGATTATTTAAATAACATGATTGTTGGTGGTGCACAAATGGATGGTGCTATTCCGGTATTTGTCACTTTTTTTTTAGTTTGTGTCACATTTTTAAAAAAAGTAAAAAAGTGACAATTTTTATAAAAAAAGTGACATTGTGTCACTTTTTCATTTTACATAGTATTTTTACTTCCTAAAAATCTTTCATATGATTTTTCAAAACATTTCCAATTTTAAGGGTATTTTTGTAACTACCCCTTTTTTCTTTTATCAAAGTCTATCTGAGTAAAGACTTAACATTAATTTTGGGAAGTTTCTAGTTGTAGGGACCAGCCGTGCACCTCTTCTCAAAACTGATAGTCAACTTGCTTCTTTTAGTAGGTTGGGGATACAATTGCAAGTCATGACAAGATATGGGGACAAACTCTGCAATTTTATAAATAAGCTGACAGAAAAAGGAAAAAATAATATTTTTAATTTTAATTGGATTTTAATGATTAGACTCGTAGTTTCGTTCGTTCAAAAGTTGCAGCAGAGAAGTAAGATGAAAAAGATCGGCCCATGAAAAATGTTCCGTCCAACCTATAATACAGCCATTAACAAGCACAGCCACGGTGAGACCAAACTGAAACCTCGAATTTTTCAAATTTTAATTACCATTATAATTTATTAATTTATGTTACAACATGCGGGAAGTGAGATATAGGTCGATTCGATATGAATGTGATTGTGCGTTTGTTTCTTGCAGGATTTTTTTTTTTTTTTTGTTTTTTTTAATTAGTTTTTGCACTCTCGATTAATTTTGCTGATTTATGCCATTTAGGTTTCGAAAAGGTGTAAAAGGAAAGACCACGGTGCACTTAGAAAAGATTTCGGCAAGGCTGTAAGTGATGTTTCCTTTTTATGTTTTTGCTGAAATTCATTTCGTGTAAGTATATAATCAACGTTCTGTTTTAAATTTATCTGTTAAATTTGATAGTAGCAGGAGGTAATTGCTGTGATTTAATTATAAATCATTATAATCTTATGTTATTGCTGAGGTCTTAAACTTCTTGGGAGTTATGATTTATGAACATAATACATGCTATGAATCTGATTTTAAACTTTTAACCAGTTAACCTAGCATATGCAAAACTCTTATTTTGAGTTTGCGCAAATTGTCTCCATAAATTATCTGACATACCAAATGACCACGGAAAATTATGAAAACTTATACAGTAATCACATAACTCATCCACACACAACATATCCAAATTTTACGATTTATCTCATCTGTTTAGTTAGTCAAATTGATCGACGAAGTCACTTGTAAACAAATTTCTCGGTAACAACTAATTCTACAGTCAAGACGATCGTTGTGATTCCAAGTTTATATGGTCAAAAAACTCGTCATGCTTTCAAACCCATCTGATTTCATCTCATTTATGCACTTCCGGATAACTGGTCGATGTAGAAATCACGAATCTGAAAACTGGACAGTGTTCCACATTTACATCTTAAAACAAAATCCACATGTCACTGCTCGTCCAGCTGCAACGTGCCTTGTTCCCACCTCTTGCATCACACTTTAACTCACTAACACCTTTGTTGTTGAGCGTAGCCCGTGTCAATTTGTTGCATGAACAAATTGATTTGTTATTGTGCTTGTGTTATCTCCTTCGAACCCTTCATTCATGGTAGAATTGTGAGATTTTGGTAGTCTTGTTGGTGGCATCTTGATAAGGATCTCAAAATTTGCTTTAATAATAGATGATTTAGCTTACGAAGCACACAAACATGAGATTAACTAAGTTTGTTAATTCTTTATGAATACCATGAGTTGCAGGTACTTGAGTTTTAAAGGAAACTTACATATGAAATAAAGACATATTCGCCCTTGATAATCAAATAGCCAAAGTATGGAAAAATAAGATAGCCGTGAGACCCCTCAACTCCTCTAGCCATGCTGTGCCTTCTCTCCATCTTTGGGTGGTATAGTCAAGCCTCAAATGTGCAGATCACGTCTTTGGTTGCACCAAATATGTTGATGATTCTCTCAAAGATCGCTTTAGTAGTAATTGACATCGAGAAGTTAAGGATCTTTCCACTTTAATAATATATTACACCTTTGTTACGTGATTCCTAAATTGAGAAATTATTAGTTCCTAACTTATAACTCTATTATTGTTTTTTAGATTTCAAGTTTGACTTTATATTTTGATATTTGTTTTTATTATGAAATTTCTAGGAGATTTATGGTTTATTACAAGTCTATTTATGTATTTTTATTTTCTTTCAAATTATTTTATTGGTTTGTTTTAAGGCTCGCGTGGTAATACTCCTTGGTCCCTGATTGTTTAAACATTAGATTCAAATAATTGATTTGAGAATAAAACACTAAGAAATTATTCAACGCTATACCCTCAAATTGATTTACACACTATTTTATTCTTCCAAATTTTGCATTCTCTATTTTATCTTATTTTGTATTCTATCTAAGCTCCAATTCTTTTGAAACTGCAAATCTTTCTTTCAATTTCTCTTTCCTCGTACGAATTCTACAAATCTTCATCTCATAATTTTTGCTCATAATATAATGAGCGAAATGTTGGCAAGGTGGAGGCTGGAGGGATAGCTCATGGATTTACATTTTACTGTTAAGATTAAAATTCAATGATTTCACAAACAAAATATTAGATTTTTCTCCTTATTTTTCTCTTAGATTGCTTTCCTAGAGTTTATGACCACCTTATATTTGTAGAGTTTTGTTAGGTCGCTTACCGTCCAGGGGGACAGTGATTTGTCTTTTCTAATTGCTTTTATTTCGGTTACTTTATTGGGTGACATGCCCTTCTGATTTTTTAGTCCCCATTGGTTTTGAGACTCGTTGATAGGTTTTCTTGGGACTTGTTTGTGGCACTGCACTGACTAGGGCATCTCCTCTCTCGAATTGCTAATTAATGTGTGTATCTGTCTTTTGTGTGTCAAAACAGACAATTTTTAAAGTTTAGGATGGATGCCATGTGGTGTCTCTCCTACTACACTTTGAGAATCAAGTCAATAGAATACTAAGGCAAGTTCTCTTGATTATTATTTTATCTTGCATGCACGAGAAATCACTATTTACAGGGATGCGAGAGTTAGGGGTGGTCTCGGTCTCCTCGATGTTGGAGCACTTTCTCTAGTAGTGGTGTAGTAGTTATTTGAGGCCATGATTACGCCCAAAGAATAAGATTTATGCCATTTAGGTTTCGAAAAGGTGTAAAAGGAAAGACCACGGTGCACTCAGAAAAGATTTCGGCAAGGCTGTAAGTGATGTTTCCTTTTTATGTTTTTGCTGAAATTCATTTCGTGTAAGTATATAATCAACATTCAGTTTTAAATTTATCTGTTAAATTTGATAGTAGCAGGAGGTAATTGCTGTGATTTAATCATAAATCAGTATAATCTTATGTTATTGCTGAAGTCTTAAACTTCTTGGAGTTATGATTTATGAACATAATACATGCTATGAATCTGATTTTAAACTTTTAACCAGTTAACCTAGTATATGCAAAACTCTTCAGTTTGCGCAAATTGTCTCCATAAATTATCTGACATACCAAATGACCACGGAAAATTATGAAAACTTATACAGTAGTCACATAACTCATCCACACACAACATATCCAAATTTTACGATTTATCTCATCTGTTTAGTTAGTCAAATTGATCGACGAAGTCACGTGTAAACAAATTTCTCGGTAACATTGTCTCAGTTCCGTGCATAACTAATTCTACAGTCAAGATGATCGTCGTGATTCCAAGTTTATATGGTCAAAAAACTCGTCAGGCTTTCAAACCCATCTGATTTCATCTCATTTATGCACTTCCGGATAACTGGTCGAAGTAGAAATCACGAATCTGGAAAACTGGACAGTGTTCCACATTTACGTCTTAAAACAAAATCCACATGTCACTGCTCGTCCAGCTGCAACGTGCCTTGTTCCCACCTCTTGCATCACACTTTAACGCACTAACACCTTTGTTTGAGCGTAGCCCGTGTCAATTTGTTGCATGAACAAATTGATTTGTTATTGTGCTTGTGTTATCTCCTTCGAATCCTTCATTCATGGTAGAATTGTGAGATTTTGGTAGTCTTGTTGGTGGCATCTCGATAAGGATCTCAAAATTTGCTCTAATAATAGATGATTTAGCTTACGAAGCACACAAACATGAGATTAACTAAGTTTGTTAATTCTTTATGAATACCATAAGTTGGAGGTACTTGAGTTTTAAAGGAAACTTACATATGAAATAAAGACATATTCGCCCTTGATAATCAAATAGCCAAAGTATGGAAAAATAAGATAGCCGTGAGACCCCTCAACTCCTCTAGCCATGCTGTGCCTTCTCTCCATCTTTGGGTGGTATAGTCAAGCCTCAAATGTGCAGATCACGTCTTTGGTTGCACCAAATATGTTGATGATTCTCTCAAAGATCGCTTTAGTAGTAATTGACATCGAGAAGTTAAGGATCTTTCCACTTTAATAATATATTACACCTTTGTTACGTGATTCCTAAATTGAGAAATTATTAGTTCCTAACTTATAACTCTATTATTGTTTTTTAGATTTCAAGTTAGACTTTATATTTTGATATTCGTTTTTATTATGAAATTTCTAGGAGATTTATGGTTTATTATAAGTCTATTTATGTATTTTTATTTTCCTTCAAATTATTTTATTGGTTTGTTTTAAGGCTCGCGTGGTAATACTCCTTGGTCCCTGATTGTTTAAACATTAGATTCAAATAATTGATTTGAGAATAAAACACTAAGAAATTATTCAACGCTGTACCCTCAAATTGATTTACACACTATTTTATTCTTCCAAATTTTGCATTCTCAATTTTATCTTATTTTGTATTCTATCTAAGCTCCAATTCTTTTGAAAACTGCAAATCTTTCTTTCAATTTCTCTTTCCTCGTACGAATTCTACAAATCTTCATCTCATAATTTTTGCTCATAATATGATGAGCGAAATGTTGGCAAGGTGGAGGCTGGAGGGATAGCTCATGGATTTACATTTTACTGTTAAGATTAAAATTCAATGATTTCACAAGCAAAATATTAGATTTTTCTCCTTATTATTCTCTTAGATTGCTTTCCTAGAGTTTATGACCACCTTATATTTGTAGAGTTTTGTTAGGTCGCTTACCGTCCAGGGGGACAGTGATTTGTCTTTTCTAATTGCTTTTATTTCGGTTACTTTATTGGGTTACATGCCCTTCTGATTTTTTAGTCCCCATTGGTTGGGAGACTCATTGATAGGTTTTCTTGGGACTTGTTTGTGGCACTGCACTAACTAGGGCATCTCCTCTCTCGAATCGCTAATTAATGTGTGTATCTGTCTTTTGTATGTCAAAACAGACAGTTTTTAAATTTTAGGATGGGTGCCAATGTGGTGTCTCTCCTACTACACTTTGAGAATCAAGTCAATAGAATACCGAGGCAAGTTCTCTTGATTATTATTTTATCTTGCATGCACGAGAAATCACTATTTACAGGGATGAGAGAATTAGGGGTGGTCTCGGTCTCCTCGATGTTGGAGCACTTTCTCTGGTAGTGGTGCAGTAGTTATTTGAGGCCATTTCAACTATTGTGCTTCCTCGTGTTCTGTATCTCCGGGGATTTTGTTGTTTCTGATTGTATTTACATGATAAAAGTAGTCTTATTGGATGTTTGACGGTTTCGGTTTTGCCAAACTTGTGTGTTTGGGCTTGTCCCTCAGCCAAGAATGAAAAGGTGCCTATCCACTTTTCTCAACGCCCTCCTTTTTCAAGAGGTTTATGGTCAATCAGACATGATTCACTCTGATACCATATGTAACTTATTCTTCGAGCCTTAAACTTGGTTATCTTGTTCTTTTCCTTTACATGGACATCCTTTGTAATGTTCGAACTGTTTTCTCCACTTACATGTTGTGATATGTCAAATCACTTGTTTATATAATTATATTTTAGCTTTTGGTTGTCATTGGCTGCTATGAATGCTCAAACATAGTTACTACATATAAATTCTGAGATGTTACTACTTACTCCTAAAAACATCCAAGCTTCAATCATATACATATAGCTGGTCAGCAACTGACTCTTTCTCCACCCTTTGTTTGTGCCCTACTTGTTTTTAGTCGAAAATGTTTGTTTCTTTTTGTCTTGAGAAGAAAATAATGTGGGATAGTATCAATATGGGACCAGTGAGTTAAGAGGTTCTGCAAAATGAAAGGAAGCTAATGCCCTGATTTAGGTTTTATTGAAAAATGGATTTGTACTTTTGGGATGACAAGTAGAAATATATTTATAGAGGAATCTTAAAATCCTGGCTTTCTTATTCTTTACACATGTCAAGCGTCAACTTCCTGTAGGTTCGGTTCAAAGAGTACCATGATAACATGGACAACACCCCATATCCTAGGAAATCACCACCTCATCCAATATATATTCAAAATATAGAATATGTATGCTAGCTCTGATGGTTTCCATTATAGCTATAATCATCGAATTCTTTCTATAAGATCAAGTATGTATGATTATTTTCTTGTTACTTCTTTACTTCTCCACTGTTTTCGTAATTGTTAATTTAAAATATAATCTTGTCAATGATTGTTTGTAATCATCTGTCATTTTTTTGGGTTTTCTTCAGCAGTGTGTACAGGAGTCATTTTTTAGAATTTTCTACTGTGTCTGTGTCTTGTTAGCTTCTTGTGCTTAACCTATGAGACCCACATGCTTATTTTCTGTTTTCTTTTTCTATTTTCTGCCTACCTACCACTACAACTTTTTAATAGAATTTCCTTCATCACATCCCGCATGATTGATACAGCCTCAATCACATGCCCATCTTTATTCATCTCTTGTTACTGTGCCTGTCCCATCTTGTAATAAATTTGTCCTTCTGGTGGACGTGAAACTGGGTTGTATTGCAGCCAAAATCTGTCAATTGAATTGATGTTATTTCAATTGAACTTGGCGATCTTGAAAAAGAATGTGCCCTGCGAAAATCAATTGAGTGTACTCAGAGGTCCAATGTGATAGTCTTGTTCAGGCTGTATTAATAGTTCTGTTTAAACTGAACTGGTGGAGTCTTATTTCGTTTGAAGTTAGCTCTTAAAATGGAGAGGGGTGGTAAATCCCTTATCTCTTAATAAGTTTATCTTATTTGGATGAGATAGTGAGAAACTGTATTTTATTCATAACAGGTTTGCATGCAAGTGCACACTATTTTGAATCTTTTTATTAGACTACTGTACCACAGCCACTATTAGTCTATCCACCGTAATTTTTGTGGTGTGCCTATTGTATATTGGGTTTCATTAAGGTGCTCTAGAAAATAATTTACCATTAGATATCTATGCCCAACAAGATGGTGGCTTGTTTGGGTTCCCCAATCCTGGAATCGAAATGTTCCTTGAGCTTTAGATGAATTAAATTGCTCTTACGAGCTTTTTGGACAATGATACTATATTTAGTTTTGGGTTCCATCTTAAAATGTCAATCTTGTCAAAAGGAGTATCTTATGCCCTTATATGTTGATTGTTGTTTTCATGTCTAGAGGGTGTGGTAACATTGAGGAAACAATCAAAAATATTTTCAGGGTTAGGCTCCAAACTTAGCACGTGGATACACAAGGTGAATTCTCAATAGATGGTAGGCCCCGAGTTGGATTGTGATGGCAAAAATATCAGTGGCTAGTTCTCAAGATGGTAGTGCCAACGTAAGGTGGTGGCCACTAACGCAGTGGAGAATTGGGATTTGATGGAATACAGGATCCTTCTTGGAGATGTGAGGGGATACTTCACTTGAGGGATTTTGGTGAAAGTGAGGCCAAAATACCACATCGGCTAGACATGGGATGGATAATTTTATAAGGGATTTGGGCTACTCCGTCTAATCGGTTAACCTTTGGGATAGTTCATAATTGAATAATAATTGCATATGCGTGTTGTTATCTCTCCCTCTTTTCTTTGTTTTCTTTTATTTTTTGTCCCATTCCTTTGTGTTGTCTTTTTCCTCTTTGGATTCAGTTCAGCTTGTCAACACATTTAATCATGGAATTTTGCATTCATCATCTGCATCTGGTTTTGTCTATTTCTAGATAAAAGTTCTGACTTTTCGAAATGCCTGGTTGCAATTGTTTTCTTTTTCTTTCCTTTCTTAGTACAAGCGAACGTTGAATCGCCTCTTCCATTTGAAGATATTATCCCTCAGAAATTGTTCAAGATTAAAAACATTAAAAATATTCGAATAACCGTCTTTGCATTTCCTTTCTGTAGCCATTTGCAGTTAAGTGGTTTCTTGATTTGTTGACATACTAGATGAAGGGATCGAGCAAGGATCACCAGGTACTAATCATTTCATATGTCTTGGTTAATTTTGGTTTCCATTTGGTGAGGTAAGGGCTAAATTTAGAGCATCATATCATTGTATTACTGTACCATATAATTGTGATTCAATCACTTGTTCTGTTTTGCTGTGTGTTATGTTTGGTGTAAATCGAATTGTATCGATTACTTAGCCTATGTTGGGCCAATGTTTATGGACAATCAAGTCACTTTTTAATCAACACATTTTTAAGGATCTATAAATACTATCCACTTCTCCATCGCTTATTGCTATATCAATTTATAATTGAAACCGTGTATGGAATACTTGCCAAACATGATCTTAATTTTAAATGGTGATCATTTTTTAACTTGCTTATCGAGATAGATACGAACATGCATATACATGCTAGGGAGGTTTTGGCTATGAAATCTAAAATATGCTTGGGTTTCTGTTTATGTTCATCTCTTGCCTTAGAAATATCTCTCGAAGGTTTGATAATTATTTGACTGTTGGCGGGTCTCTTTGTACGTGTTGTTCAAAAAGAAGACTCGAATGATTATTTGTTTGTTGGGATCAGAAGTAAAAATTTGGATGGCCCCCGTAAAACTTCTTTTGAGAAATGGGACAGACCGGGTCATTTCTTAAAAACAAATAGCTACATTATTGTATCTTTTTTACTATTGCAGGTGGTGCTTGTTAAATTGACCAAAGAAATAAAATACAAAATATCTTTATAAAAATTTAAAATAATATTGTTTTTCTTTTCATTTGCCAAAAAAAAAGGGAGTATTTAATATTTTTTTTATGTTTCTGATGCTATAATGTTACTTCATTTTATACTTTGCGAGTGTGTTTGGTGCATATTAAAATGAGAGAATGTATTTTTTTTGAAGTGGTGTGATGAGGAATATGTGGTTGAAAAAGAAGGAAAAGTTGTGATGAAAAATATTATTTTATTGAAACATGTGAGGTTGAAAATGAGTAAAAGAATGAGAATGAAAAAAATAAAGATTATGCTGCATCAACATAACCCTTTACATAATGTGTGCCATAATGGCCACATGGAGGCCGCCTCCATGTGGCCATTATGGCGCACATTATGTACAATATTATGTACAAATAGATTTACCTAAAAAATAATGTGGTTTCCAGGCGTCCCCAATAGGGGGCCTCCATGTCGCCATTATGGTACACATTATGTACAATATTATGTACAAATAGATTTACTCAAAAAATAATGTGGATCAAACAGGGACGCATTGTCAACTTCTTTTGAGCCTTGCTGGAAACAATCACGTCCTGCCTTCCCAACGGTCACCTGCTCATCAAACGAACACAACTTTCGTTTGGAATTCAAACAAACTTGAATGTAAAGCAATCTTGACAGGGTCGAGTTGGGTTTTAGTTATGGATTAAATACATAATCCATATTATTGAGAGTAATTAACATTGAGAAATAGGGAAAAAAATAAAATAAATTAAAAAAGGCAGCAGAAAAACACTTGACTTAGTTCTTGTTTGGTTCCCTTTAATTTTCACGTCTCATTTTCAACCGTATTCATATGATAAAATATTTTACATATAAATTCAAATTTTTCCTTAATTTTTAACCATACATTCTTTAAAAAAAAAAAAAAAAGCTATTCAAAACCATGTATTTAAAATTTTACGGCCACCAAACAAGGGCTTAATGTGCTTCTCAACGTGACAGTTATGGGCACTTGATGCTGTTATAGAATTATACTATAAATAAAAAAATTACTATGTACTTTTGATTCAATATTAGTTGAATTTCCAATTTGATCTGGATTGAAGTCTTGACTATGATCGATTTTTCTTATTGAGTTCTAACTCATTTTGACTGAGGTTGAGTCGAGCAATGTTCAAATATCTCAAGTCCATTTTTACCCTATTCAGAAAAAAGTGAAGACCAACAGTTCGATTACATGCATATTACTTAAGAGCTTGTTTTGGAGAGATTTTTTAAAAATTATTTTTTCTCAAAACCATTTTAAAGCATGTTTTTGTAGAATCCATAACATTTTTCTATTTTTCAACCCTACATTCTTTATAAAAATTAGGGAAATTGCAACCACGATACCAAACATTTTATTTTAGTCCAGATTTGATCCAAACTTTTTATTTGTATCACCCACGATATCAAACCTTTCAAAAATTTGCACTCGAAGTTCAAATGGATGAAAACTATTAGTTTGACTGTTAGTTGATTAAAGAATAGACTTTGATCATAATTTTGATTAATTTTAAAAGAATAAAATGATTACTTCACATAGTTTTAAAAAAAAAACACAATTATAATGTATTAAATCAAAAATCAAACACAAAACAACCCACAACCATAGCCTTCTTTCCCATTGCCGTCCACCTAATGTCGGCGAGTTGCAAAAGCGGCATGAGCCACTGCTGCCCCACCCAACGTCGTCCACACCATCTCTTCCACCTGAGTGCATTATTGAAGGTGAAACTCAAGTTACACAATCGAACAAGAGGGTGCGCATCTCTTGCAAATTGGAACGAAATCTTAAAATTTATAGGTATTTGAAATCTCAATTTCTAAAATCGTGATCCCCCAACTCCGATAGTGGTGTAGGCAATTGAAGCGTCATTTTTGGGTGTGGCCTATAGTCTGCATCGGATGCCTGCTGCTTTCGCTGGTCGTCTACGCTGGGTGAATGGCGGCGGCGACTGTTGCTGGTGGTTTTGACAAAGGTAGTTGGGAAAGAAAGATATGGTGGTGGGTTGTTTTGTGTTTGATTTTTGTTTTTTTATTTAATTATTGATATATTATAATTGTGTTTTTATTGAAATATGTGAAGTCGACGTTTTATCCTTTTAAAAGTAGTCAAAATTATGGTCAATGTCAATTCTCTAATCAACGGTCAAACTAACAGTTTTCATGACTTTGGGTTTGAATTTTTTAAAGGCTCGCGAGTATTACAAATGAAATGTTTGGATCAAGTCTGCTCCAAAATGAAAGATTCAGTATCGTGACTGCAATTCTCCATAAAAATCATTTTTCACTTGAAAGTCTCTCAAACAAGCTCTGGAAAGGGAATAGTCTTTAAACAATGTATTTTTCTAAGCGTACGAGCCTACTCAAGCCCCCATCTCCGACCAAGTAAAAGTTTCACTTGAACACGTAATTGAATCTTGAGTCGAGTTCTCTGTTCTCTCGTAGTTGCGAACAAAGATTCTCGGTGCTGAGGTTAAGTAGCTTAGTTTTTTTAATGCTAATCATCTACCTACAAAATTCAACACTTATCAATCATGTTACTTGTACAACTAGTTTGACAAGTGTGAATTGGCAAGGATTTTGGCCGTTGATTTGAAAAACTGTTTTTCAAATCAGTGAATCTTTATACATCCGCAATACTGTAGCTTAAAATCACGGGCATAAACCTAATAGATCGAAAGGTCAACATTAACAAGTAAACATAATCACAGAAAGCTCTAAATTTTTCAAAGATTAAAAAAGGGTCATTTAAGATCACGGATTTTTATACAATCAGCAACCCCCAAATTCCGAATAACTCTTCTATCTAAACCAGAGTTCATCTCACCAATGTCTTAGTCGAGCTTCAAAGATTCGCTAGTTTGCACACTGTGATGGTAACCTCGGGTGGTTATGTTCACCTTCATAAGTGACTATTAGCATTGAAGGTTCTTCCAAGCATCTCTCCACATGTTTCCTTGCGGGACAGCCTCTTATGCTACTGCATTTATAGTATCCTCTGCAGAAATGAATAATGAACTCAGTGCAACCATGAAATTTAAGAAGTTCCAGCTTTCTTGAACTAATCAAGAACTGAACCCATATTCTTGCAATGGAAACGAGTCAAAAATCCCCATGAATTTGACTCATCCCAACCGCACCCACAGCCGCTCCCCAAGAAAAGAAAGCTAACAAACAACTAAAATAAGGAAAACTGATAAAACAGAGCTCTACTAATCCAAGCAAGTCCCGCTTGCTAGTTGCTAGCAGGACTGCGTGTTACTATCACTCAATCATAAACTTACATTCAGTAGAACAAGTGTAAAAAGTTATGAACAAACATCTCGAGTGTGACCTTTTGAATTGCAAATTTTTGGCGTTTCAGATGAGATAATAGTCGAGGTGTTCTTGCGAGTAATTATTGGCAAGTTGAGTTCGGAGTAGGTTGCTGATACCTGGGATGAGGAGAACCCTTAATTGGCTTCTGGCCATATTTTCTCCAGGAATACTCGTCCGGTGGTATATCAGCTAGCTTGTTGCTTATGGCAGGTACTTTGATAGATCTTTTTACCCTGTGCTTCCTGTTAGAGATTAGCAAAAAGCAATGAAAAGGAAGAAGTTGTAAGATATACTATGCCGAGCAAAGATACGGTGGATTAGAATAAATAAAAAGCTAAAAACGAGCACCTCTTCTTCGAGCAGTGGCATCTGCCACTGCTTCCACATTTCACACTTCCATCTTCTCCCTTACCCGAGCACCTTCTCTTGTGCTGATATGAGCTCTGATCCGCTGATCGAGCTGCCCCAATTAAATGAAAGGCATTTCCATCCAAATTAGCCACACTCCCGTCCATACTCAATGAAGAGATAAAGGACCTAGTTGACGACATGGTGGGGGTGCAGGTCGAGCTATCAAAATTCAGACTAATGCCACTATTACTACGCCGATACATCATTTCAGCTTGCTGTTTCAACTTTTGCTGCTGAATTTGGAGAAAATGATAATTCGGTATCGGTGTCTTTTGAGCAAGTTGAAGGGTGGTTTTTCCACGTGAGCTCAAATCCGAAGAAAGGTTTCCCGTTGTGAGAACGCTCCGGATATTGGATCCCGTTTCTTGAAGTGGGTTCGTATCAACAGAATTGATTTGAAGGATCGGATGGCGTTTCGGTTGATCATCCACCCTACATATTGGGTTTTCTAGAAATATGTTTTGGGGGTAAGGGCCTCGAGTTTTCTTGACTTTCCTCACTCTTGCATGACCACAACTGGAATTAAGAAGAGATACAACTTTCTTGAACTTATTTACAGCCTCCCCTGTTTGCTCAACCAAATTCCTAAACTGATTCTGATCCTGGTGTTGAACCAAAAGACTAAGCACTCTATGGCAACTCTCCACAGCTGCACTATTTGCCTTTTCAACTTCCTCCATTTAACACAATCAACAGCCCCCACAAAAGCTAAAAATGTTAAACTTAAAGATAAAAAGGCTAAAAACCCATGATTCCAATACCCAGAAACATCAAATTCAAAGATAGAAAACCTCCAACTTTACTCATTCAATAGATCTTCAACTGTCCATAAGAGGCAAAATCCAAAAAACCCAACTTAAAAACCCCATTTTAGCAAGATATTCTAGCAAAAACACACTATCATGATATTCGATAGGGCAATGTGAAGATCAATCAAAAATAAGAAAAACTCATGTAAAATCAAGTGCTAAACTTGAATTTGTAAAGGGGAAAGGGGGAAAAACAAAACCAATACACAGAAGAAAGGAAAAAAGTCTCAAATGACGACCATTCGACTTCTTGGTTTGCTGTCAAGTGTCAAACCCTAGATTCTTTCAATCTCCAAAAGAGAGAGAGAAGAATATGGATTGAAAAGTGTGAAAGATAAGACTTTGCTTTGCCTTAGCGGAAAATTCACACACCCAAACAAATACAAAGATGCAATCTTTAGAATAATATATAATTTATAAATACTAGTTTACAACTACTTCTTCAAATTATTAGAATATATATTATTTTAGAGAGAGGGTACATTAGGTGGGAGGCGCATTAAAAATTAACCTGCGCACCAGCAGAGAAACTGGGCAACGAAACTGCCGTCTACGTCACATATTTCAAACTGGGCCCCACTTTAGACTGGTTATTCTTTCTGCTTTTTTTTTTTTTTTTTTTGGTAATAGTATTTGCTTATTTTAATACAAGTTATTTTTTCGTTAGCTTTCGCTTATTCCAATATAGGAATTGTGTCTTGTCCTTTTGCTTTCAGAGAGCATCTACAATTCTACTTACGACTTAGTCGAACAGTAATCTACGTTAAACGAAATGTATCATCTTAAAAAATTGCTTTTTTCATTAGTTTTTTTCTAATTTAAAAAAAAAAATTAGAGTCGAGGTCTCCAATTTTGGTCTCATCTTTTTATTTTTAGCGATATTTAAATTAAATTTTACTACTTGTACATAAAGAATTACGTAATATGACGTGTAAGTAAAATATTGGATGAAAGAGTTGAGTATGTATTAAACTGACAAATTGTAAAATATCATGTAGCTTCATGTAATTCATTATGTAAGCTCTGCTATGTACACATAACATTGTCCTTAAATTAAATTCACGTGAAGGTTTGTGTCCAAGAAGTATATTGAAGTAAGAGTAATTCAATCGTGTACATTATCATTTACAGATTGATGACACGTTATCATATTAAAATTTAACTGATTTTCTTGTTTCATTTATTTCTTTATCCCTTCGAAATTGTTTTTTTTTTCTCTCTCTCTCTCTCTATACATCAATTTGTGAAAAGTTGAAATTACCCTTCAAAAGAGAGATCAAAATGTAGAAAAAAATTAAAAAAATTGCCTTCTAGAAAAAAAAAAACTTTTGGAAATTAGTAAATTACTCAGTGTTCTAAAAAGCGTAAAGTGTGGCTAAGCGTAAAAAATAAACAAAAAGAAATGTACATTTAATGGAGTATAGCATATTTAAGTAATTATTCATTGGCCAAAAGAAATGAGTCGTATACAGCGCCTAGGCAGGAAAAATTGGGCCTCCAAAGGAAAAGCGCGCCTAGCCGCCTAGGCGCGCATTAAGCGGTTAACGTTGTCCGTTGATCGTTTAATTACCGCTTAGCTTCAAAGCGAGGCGTTTTCATCTCGTTTCGCACTTAAGCGGCGCTTAAACGCGCTTTTTAGAACAGAGAAATTACCAATAATGTAATAATTGAATTGGTATTATTTTGGGCTTTTAGCTATTGTCTTTTTTTTTTTTTTTTATTTTATGAATTTTTCTATTTCTTCTTTTCATGCCCTTCCGGCGTAAGTTATGAAAATGTAAGTCAAAAGGTGGGACCCAAAGAGCATTTAATATAGCCGTTACAAATGAACCGGTGGGTCCTTGCATCGTGTAAAACGCACTGGCGAAAAGCATACACGTAGAACAAAGTCTGATTCATTTGCCACTCTCGGCGTGTTAACATGCGCCTGAGGGTGGATAGGGTGTTAGGTTAAAGCCTGACGAAACCTGGGTCCACTTGTTAGGAAATTCCGTTGACTTAAGAAAGCACGCCTCCCTTTCTCTCTCCATTAGGGGTGTGTTTGAGCCACATTATTTTGGAAGAATATATTTTAAAATAGTAGATTAATAGAGAATGTATGATTGAAAAAGAAAGAAAAGTTACCGATGTAATTGAAAATAATATTTTATTGAAGAATGTGTAGTTGAAAATGAGTAAAAGAATGAAAATGAAAATTTTAATGTGTACCAAACATGGGGCTAAGATCACGTTTGGCAAAGCTTATACTTATTTGTATCACATTCTTTCAAAACTCTTTTCTTCCACGTACTCATTTTCAATTACATTCACATAATAAAATATTATACATTTAAACTCAATTTTTTTTCATATTTTTTAATCAAGCATACAAAAAAAATACTATTTGAAATAATATTTTTCTGAAAAATGGCCACAAAACAGGGATTGCAACTTTATTTTTATTTAAACATTTCATAAGATTCATAATTAGCCATTGTTTGATAACAATAATTTCAAGTTTTTTAATTTTCACACTCATTTTTAATCACATATTTACCCTCACTTGGCTCGGTCACTGATACGCCTGAAGGATTCTGATTCCACATTGATTAATATTTTTAGGTGTTTTTTTCTTTTTTTAAATATAGAGTTTTATGCAATGTTTGTTTATTATTTTAACATTAAGCCCCCCCTTTCACAATCATCATTTGAAAAAATAATAATAATATTTTGAATAGTTATTTTTAGGATGATGTGTGATTCAAAAGTAGAAAAAAATTTGAGTTTACGTGTATAATATTATATTGTATGAATGTGTAGTTAAAAATGAGTATGTAAAAATAAATTGAAAATAATGATTGTCAAACGTGACTAATAAAAAAATAAATCATGATTGCTCCCGACCAAGTGTTCGCTTTCCCGCTTTTGAAAAATTGGCTTTGCCTTGAGGTCTTGGATTCCCTATAATAAACCCAGTTGGCATATTGTTGTATGAAAAGGAGTCGATTACCTATTTCCTCTGGTTTAGAAATCCAAATTGGTCTCGTGGTAGAATGCCCTCCTAGAAGGCACTTGGCTAATCATTGCGATATAGACTTCTCNAATTCATATCTTACTTTGAAGGGTGTTTTTTAAATGTTTGTGAGTTATTTATGGTGTGCCGTGTGTTCGAGCCACATTATTTTAGAAGAATGTATTTTGAAATAGTAGATTGATTGAGAATGTGTAATTGAAAAAGAATGAAAAGTTATCGATGTGATGAAAAATATTGTTTTATTGAAGAATGTGTGGTTAAAAATGAGTAGAAAAATGAAAACGAAAATTTTAATGTGTACCAAACAGGGGCTAAGAAATAGACGGATTGATATCGATTCGTATTTTGATTATTTGAATATGATGTGACTTTATTGATAACTTTGTTTTGATTTTCATGGGGCTACATCGATCTATCCATTTTAAAGCTTTACCCTCTTTATTCAAAAGCTACTACTTACTATTTACATAGACAATGAATAAAAGTCTTAATATTCTACCTAACTTTAAAAAGACACTACCACCAATTGCAATTGCAGAATTTTTAAATTTTAATAATTAAATTACATATGCCACTAAAGTCAAAATGTGTAACGGAAAAATTCAAATAAAACATTATATGTCTATAGCTTCTCCTCAACCTATGCCCGAAATTTATTGCCTTTTAAAATAAAATAAATTAGTAATTGACAGCTGTACGACCAATTTATTAAAGAAACAGAGAAGTGTTATAGACAAGATTTTGAAATTATTTTGATATGTTCGGTGAGAACTAAAATTAAATTTTTTAGTAAATTTTGATAAAAAAATTGTTGAAATGTGTAGTTAAAAAATCGTGGATACAATGAAACTTGTGATTATAATTAACCGTTGACTTTGATTAGAGATTGTAATTAAATTTTAATCTGTGTCGAACGGGCTGAGTACTGTTTGTTTGAGAAAAAATATTTAAAGTAATTATTATTATTATTGTTGTTGTTGTTGTTGTTGAGAATATGAGTTATGGTTCACATACATAACTATTTTTATTAAAAAAAATGTATGATTGAAAGTTAATTTTAAAAAAAATTATAATTTTCATGTTCGTTGTGCCAAATAGATAATAATGTTCTATTGTGCAATGCCCCTGTTTGGTACACATTAAAATTTTGATTCACATTCTTCTATTAATTTTTAACCACATATTTTTCAATAAAAAAAATATTTTTCATTACATCAATAACTTTTCCTTCTTTTTTAACCACACATTCTCCACCAATCTTCTATTTTAGAATATATTCTTTCAAAATAATGTGGCTAAAATACACCCGTAGTTGGATTGGTTAATTTATTTCATTGAAGATCATAAATATATTAGAAGATTAATCAAGTCATAATTGCTTATTGGAGAAGTATTATTAGACTAAGACATTATCAATTGACTAGATGTTAACCTCATCTTAACTTGGTGTAATGATGTTATATTCCACATTGGTGCTAATGACAACCTTTTCCTTGTGCCAATCATTCTAATCATGTTTGGCTAATATTAAACATTTTACTTAGTAGTGAGTTTTCTTTACAAGTCTAATTTAGTAATAAGTTACTTATTTTAATAATAAATTGAGATTTATTTTTAACTCATTCACTCTAGACCCGATACTAAGAATAAAGTGTAACGTCCTAAAATATATTTCAATAAAAATATTATTTAATTCTTTTTAACCTTAGTCGAATATGTAGAATTCGACCCTACTTGATGCACAAAAGCACAATGATAGGATTTCGAGCTGCTCGACTTAGTTCACCATGCAAGCTAGCTCAAGCTCGTGTGGTACGAGCTACTTGTGGCTTGTCAATTTTTTTAACTAAAAATTGCAATTTCACTCTCGAAGAGCTAACTCGTGCTAGATTTTGGTTTCTTGCCTTGGGCGTGCAGAGCTGGCTCGTCTCATTTGTGAGGCAAGGCTAACCAATCGTCAGCTCGGCCACTTAACCTCATATGGTTCAAATAGATATTTGAAAACAAAAAGTTAGAAAGAAGTCTATTCTTTCAAATAATAGTCTAGGATTTTAAGAGAATTGTGCATGTACTTTTAAGTCAATTCAATTCTTTTTACATAAAAACTTTCACTTCTTTTAAGGGATAATGCTCCTTTTAGCCTTTATCTGAACTCAGTGCAAAAATTGTCTCTTTAATTGAAAGAATATAGAGCCAAGCTTCTGTTTTATTTCAAATTAAATAAAGCACAAAGCCTAAATCGTCTCGAGGCTTTAATAGACATGCCCTCGTATGTTTACCTCTTTCTCAAAAAGTCACATGTCGACGAATCAAAAAATTGTATTCTCATGTTGTAAGGAGACACTTTAAAATAAGTAACTTACTATTCATAAGTAGTAAGTAAAGTAACTTACTATTTATAAGTCGTTAAGTAAATTTACTTAAAGTGTATCTAGTTTAACATTCGCTTTGAACTTTTCTTTGAAAATTGTAAAAATGCATATGGAGATCAAGAAAAAGGTAGAATTTATGATACTTTTGAGGTACATGGATATGAACACTTCACCTTTTGTATGCTAAAAAGCACATTAAAAGCAAAATTGAACGTTGGGATCCGATAAAAAGATGATATTCAGATTAGGACATTATGAACCTCCAAAAAAAAAACCCTTATAGAATTAGTAATGCAATCTTTTATTGTATGTCTGTCTCCCACAATCCTGTCCTTGAGAGGGATTTGACACTGTAAAACTAGTAGCATATACAACAAGTAAATAGGTAAATATGAAGTATGTTTCATGGCCTACAACTTTAAGTTGGCAAGTATTTTTTTCTCAAAAAGCAATTTTTCGTAAAAAAAAATAAAATCGATAAATATACAACGATAACATTACTTAAAATATACATTAATAGTAAAAGGATGGGTAGTAATGCTTTTTTCTTCAAATGCACATGTTTAAGACGAGTTTTTCATTCGAATCTTCCTCCTCCACATCAAGCTTAGAAGAGTATCTCAATAGAACCGGCATGTATCGAGTATGGAGGAGATGCCTAACACCAAGAAAATAGTATTAGTTCTATAAACTACAAAGATGTTTTAATTCCACTTGACAAAGTCATTTTTCGATAAGGATGGTAAGATTTCCAACCCTATCCCACCCCGTCCCGAATAGAGAGGGAATCTTGTCTCGAATTGTAAACGAGGTGGGACGGGGAATATGATTTTCACCTTGCAGTTTTTGAACCTATCCTAAATCTTTTTGTCATATTCTGTTTTTATATTATTCTATTAACTAATATTTAAAAAATAATAAGAAAATAAATAAATAATCAAACGAGGTAGTAAATGGGGATATTATAGTCCCCATTCCATCTCTTGAAAATCAACCGGATGGGCCCACCATGTTGGCATTCCTACTCTTCGAAGACATTGAATGATCATTTTTGTTAGAATCTCATGGCGTGTTTGATAGGGAGGGAATTCCATGAAAAATATTCCATTTTTCCACTTTTCTTGTGTTTGATAAGTTTTTTTTTTAGGCAAATGATTTTTCCACTTTTCCTCACACAATTACATTTTCTTGCTTTTCCTTGAAATCATGTGGTGGGAAAATGTTTTCCATTTTTTTTTTGGCAATTGAAAAAAATTCTAGAAACAATGATAAAAAAATTTATCACCTTTATTGACAATTTCTATACAAAACAAAGACAAATGAATGGTATTCAGTATAGTAAAAAAAATTGTAATTTTAAAAAATTTTCTTTTTTTGGCAAATGGAACAAATTCTAGACCCAATGGTAAAAAAAATATCAGCTTAATGAACAATTTATATGAAAAATAAAGTCAAACAGATACCAATTTTTCAACATTTTTCGGGTGGAAAATTATACTAATCAAACACAATTAATTATAATTCTCAATAAAACAAATTCTAAACAATTCAATTCTCTGTAATTCATTTTTTCTTTCCACCCAAATTCCATCTTTGTAATCAAATGGACCCTTAGCCTTATTTGAGTCATATTAAAATTTTCATTTTCATTATTTTACTCAATTTCAACCACACATTTTTCAATAAAATAATATTTTATGTCACATCAATATTTTCAACCAAACATTCTCCATTAATTTACTATTCCAAAATAATGTGGCTCAAACACACCCTAATATTGTTGTTAGCTTCTTTCATCGAAATGCGGTAAAATTGATAATGTTCTCGATAGAAATGGAGTTTTGCAAATTCTCTACAAAAACAAGATGATGATTTCGAGAACTTCGATCAAAACACTCTACCAATCACTTATCTAGAATTCTTAGAAATATGTCTGTTGACCATTATTGTGTCCCAAATGGCCCAATCCGCTGTTGAAAGCCCATTAAAGAATAACCCAAGATTCATTTCTTCGAATTCAATTTATTCACCCAAATTGGTCTACAGCAGTGAACCATAACTGAGTGGACTTAAAATTGTTTTGTTACATTATATAAGATTCACCTCTGTCACGATTATCGATGACAATATTGTCAATGACATCGTCATTAATCACCGAGGATGCTTTGGTCATTGACCACCTTTGTTGTGCTTGACACTATGATGTGGCCTTAGCGGCCCAAAAAATAATTTTTTGAATTAATTTCTTTCTGCAAAAATTATATTTTATTTGACCATCTCGACTTGACCTATCTTGTAACTACTTACGGACTGAGACATTCGACCATTGCGGACCTCTGTGTAATTTGTCGTACAGAGACGGATTCAAGATCAAACTACAAATCGAACTAATATGTAGAAAAAAAAATTACACTAAAAAAAATGCAGGGCCGGGCTCTGCCTAAATCCGTCCCTGTCCAAACTCACTAGATAGACTACTCTTGCAGATGGCCTAGAACACAATCTAATCTACCCAATTACGAGTATTTTCTGTCACGTAGTTTCTCAAATTAGATCACTATCACTCATCCAAAATCTACAGTTCCCTCCTCGTCGAATTGTTTTGTTACTAGGTCGAGCCGATTATAGGATACACTGCCAAGACAAATACAAGTCCCCCAACAGGCTGTTGATGGTGTGAAAACATGGTGGATAGCTTTGACATTTAACAGCATACCAAAGTGGAGTGTTCAATTTCCCAATTTCCACCATAGACAAAAAAAAAAGTCAAACTGCTATTCTATCTGTATATGTACTCCACACCTTGGACTTTTCATATTTTAGTATCTTTGTAAATTTTCACTAGTCCCAAAAAATGGCAGCTGAGAATTCTGAAAATAGTGTATGCGATGATGATCAAGAAACAAAACGACACGAATTAGTACAAGGAAGAGATGAGATAAGACATTTTAATGGGCATGAAGAAGATGAAGCTAGAGGCACATGGAGACATGCTGCTTTCCACGTCGCCACCACCATCGCCACCCCGGCCGCCTATGCTCCGCTACCTTTCGCCGTAGCCTCTCTCGGCTGGCCACTTGGTAATAAATCACAATTTGATTATGTGTTAATCAATTTTTGGACGTGTGATTTTGATTTTTTTTTTTTTTTTTGATGTAGGTGTTTGTAGTTTGGTGGGAGGGACAGTTGCTACTNTTTTTTTTTTTTTTGATGTAGGTGTTTGTAGTTTGGTGGGAGGGACAGTTGCTACTTGGTATTCTAGCCTGTTAATTGCTTCTCTTTGGAGATGGGATGGGAAGAAGCACACTACTTATCGGGATCTTGCTCGGAGTATATACGGTTGGTTTCACTTGACTTATCTCGTTTAGAAGTTTAAGCTGTTCTAGTTGTTCCTCGCATAACGTATTTGATTATGAAATGAATCCCTTTTTGGAATTTTACTTGACTATAATAATCTTTGCTGATACTGAAGGATCATGGGGTTACTGGGCTATTGCATTTTTTCAGCAGGTGGCTTCTTTGGGCAATAACATTGCCATCCAAATTGCTGCTGGAAGCAGCCTAAAGGTTGAAACCTAAACAACTTTATTGATTCACATCAGAAAATGAAATCAATTATAAGTCGAAATTAAGTAGAGCCTGTTTATGTTCCACAGGCAGTATACAAGTACTATCATCCCAATGGCACCTTAACATTGCAGCATTTCATTATTTTCTTTGGGGCCTTCGAACTTTTTCTGTCACAACTACCGAATATCCATTCGTTGAGATGGATTAATGCGTTGTGTACTCTCAGCACGATAAGTTTTGCTGCTACAACCATTGGCGTAACAATTTATAACGGTAAGTCTTTCATATAAAGTTCTAAATTTTGAAGAATCCGAGAGGCGTAACTGTCTTGTGGTGAGGCTTTGGGATCCTTCGTTGCCTCGCTAGTTACGTACTTTTTGGGGATTCCGGTTTGAGTACTCTGCAGTATCCCTTTGTGTTTTGTTGGTGGTTTGGGATTGAGTTCAACGTACTCCTTCGAATTCTCCTATCTCCTTAGTGAAGTTCTTCTTTTCTCCACCTACGGACTGAATCACGTAAAATCCTTTTGTTTTAAAATCCCACATTGGATCATCCAAGTATCCAACTAGGACCCGAAAAGTGACGAATCATCAACATTTTGTAGGGAGAACGGTGGATCGAAAATCTATCAGTTACAGTCTACAAGGTAGCTCATCTGCTAAAGTGTTCAAAGCCTTCAATGCTCTTGGTGCAATTGCCTTTTCATTTGGAGATGCAATGCTTCCAGAAATACAAGTAAAAATCCTTAAATCAAGAACAACTGATTTTTCATAAATACCAGTACATTTTTGAACTATTTTTTCTGCTTATTTTGCTAGAGTACAGTGAGAGAGCCTGTGAGAAAGAATATGTACAAGGGTGTATCAGCAGCATACACTGTCATTGTTTTAAGTTACTGGCAATTAGCCTTCTGCGGCTATTGGGCGTTCGGTTCAGAAGTCGAGCCTTATATTGTAGCTTCTCTTACGAGGCCTAGATGGACAACTGTTATGGCAAATCTTTTTGCAGTAATTCAAATATCCGGTTGCTATCAGGTAATCTTAGATGATTAAACTAGACCTAAAGAGGAGTCCATTCATATATTGACACGATGTTGCTAGAAAACATCAGAAGAGACGGAAACTAACATGGAATATTGTGTATGGCTTGTGCAGATATACTGTAGACCGACATATGCATATTTCGAGGGAAGAATTCTATCCAAAGAACCAAACAGCCGCTTTGTGATCGTACGTCGTTTATTTTACACATCAATTTACATGGGACTTGTAACATTAGTTGCTTCAGCCATGCCTTTCTTTGGGGATTTTGTTTCCATTTGTGGAGCTATTGGTTTCACTCCATTAGACTTTGTATTCCCAGTTTTGGCACATATAAAAGCTGGGAGAATGCCATCAAACGTGAAACTTAGGTTTCCAGTGCTATTACTGAACATTGCTATAGCCATTTGGTTCTCAATAGTTGCAGTATTGGGCTGTATTGGTGCAGTCAGATTCATCATATTAGATACAAATACTTATAGGTTCTTTCATGATATGTAACAATTTAGGTGTACGAAGAAATATAGATGTATTGTAAATGTTTTATGTTTTTATACGCTTAAGCATTGTTTGGTGTGCGGTACTGAATTAGACTGGATAATAATGGTTAAGATTTTAGTATATTACTTTGTTTAATTATCGAGTCCACTTGACCAAACATACTATTAGTATGTGTTATTTTTTTAAGAATATATATGAAGTTTTATCCAACAATGTTCATAAATGGATTTTTAATCTTAATAAGTAATTTTTGACTTTTCAAAAGTCTTGCCAAACGGACACGATATCACAATTCTAGCACCAACAAAACAGGTAGAAGTTTAGTGTACAGACAAAACAAAACTTAGAATACTTGTAGTATTACATTGTCAATGTCCAAGATTATAGGAAAATATAGAGAGTTGAAAATGCACCTACAACACAACAGATACAAGAACTTGAGTGCACTCCTCAGTCTTGATATGAATAAAATATAAGTAAAGCCTCTTTTCTAGGTAACAAATTCACCAGCTCATCTGTTTCTATGCAACTTATGGGAATGTGCTCATGCCTCTAGTATGAATATGGTTTCAAGAAATTACAACTCTCAATGCCTCAATGCATGCTCCTAAGAGGCATACTGGGCTAGGAATTGCAATTGAGACTTATAAGGGACCCTAAGCGATAGACGTTCAAGGATTGGGAACTTTGCGAGTGTAGCTTAACACCATCACAAAATCCTTTGCTGATGAACCAGCAGTGGCTGATACTCTCTCTGAAGTAGTTGTTTGAAGCCATATATCAACTAGATTATTCAGTGTCAATGTGGGGACGACTGACTGTCCCATGCATTTGATTTCAACCTACAAAGTGAATAGCGAAAAGATCACCATCCATACTCTTGCTGCAAATATGACTTTTAGCAGATGCTAAGTGCTATTAAAGGCCTATTAAGAATCACGAAGAAAACAAATTTTCTGGATCCATATGCCATTGTAGCTTCTCGTACATGCAGACATCCACAGTGGCTAATTAAATTTAATGTTAGCGAAAATAGACTCCATTGATAATTAATTGGAAGGGATGGGATTGCTTACCTCATCTTCACTTGTAAGATCCAACTTCCTCTTCAGGTACTTACGGATCAAAGAAACTGGTATGCTCCCATCCCTGTGAAGAACAAAGCAGATATGAACACAAAGATGGTATATCAGCCATAATCTTTACGATAAGAAGTTCTTTTCTTTCTACTTCATGAACTTTAATACTGCAACATAAAGAAGCATCGTCAATTCATTTTGACTCATAAAACTCCATAAATGACTCATTGTTGTGAAATTATTACTATACTTTCCAGCTGGACCATGAAAAGGGTTGGAGAACTGCATCATATCATCGCAGTCTGTAGAACAGTTACCGGTTATCACAGGTGGAAATGGAAAAAAACAGCAGGGATAGGGTGCTCAAAACTCGAAATAGTATTAAAACTAACAAATAGAATATTTGGAAATTCCCATACAATCATTGTAATGAGAACCTTTCTTTCATTTGCTAATGAATAACTTCGCCAACAAGAAAGTATCATAATTTATGAAGATACAAGTCAGTAAATCAAGACATTTCAGGTGGACAATAACAACGCAAGATGTACATTTCCTAATTTACGAATGTCAATCATTCCTTTGCCAGAATGAAGTGAAGCAAATGAGAACTTACTTTATCCTCAAGTAACTTGCAGAAATTTGTGGCAAGTGTGCATCTCCTTCCGGACCTTCCCTAAGAAAACATATCACAGTAAATCAGAAAAAACCAGAAACAGAGATAATATATAGAAGAGCATCCAGTCTATTCAGAAGATATGATCCCTTTAGTAGAAGTAAATGCTTACTGGTCATCAGACGCTACTAAAGAGAACCAAATTGGATTATTTCTTTTTTCACAGATAGCAGTGGCAGCATTGAGCACATTCTGGGGTTCTATTCTAAACTCTCCAAAATTATGTGCCTTCTTCTGCTGGATCCTACGCATTTTTTTAGGTTTTTCTGATTCCCCATGGTCCCTGTCTTTGCCAATCTTGTCATGTTGAACTTTTGACTTTGTCCCCGGTTCCTTGTTTTTGGTTTTATGGACAAGTCCTTCGTTATCATGGGTATGTATAGATTCTGACTTAGCAACAGATCCTGGTGGGGTCAGCTGAGAAGATTTACTCCTATTTGCTGCTTCCACCAAACAATTCAAGGGCTTCCAAAGATCAACTTTCCCTTTCCATGGTTCAGAACCATTCTCTCTTCCTTCATCAGGACTAAGTCTGCTAGACGTCTCAGCAGCATTAGGGTTCTGTAC